>SZWC01006539.1:91773-103016 GCA_023375785.1 Penium margaritaceum
CACACACACACACACACACACACACACACACACACATATATATATATACATTTACACACATATATATACATAAATGTATACATATACATACATGTATATATACACATGTATGTACATACATATATATATATATATATATATATTCATATACATATATATAAGACATATAATACATACATACACGTGTACATACAAATCTTTCAATATCTATATAAATGTGCATATACAGACACATATATACATATATACATACATGTATACTATGTGTACACATAAACATATACATACATACATATACATATACATATATATATACATATATATATATATATATATATATATATGTATATATGTGCGTGTACACACACACACACACACACANTTCACTATGAGCTCAGCTGGCTGGACTCCCCACAGTGCAGGAGTCCCCAGCTTCGACCTGCCACAGCATCCACCACCACCGTCCTTGTGCGCAGTCCGTTGCCTTCCTCATACGCGAAATTCAGTTCTCTCCTGGGCAGCCATCTCGAAATTCTAGTAACAGAGGGCAGCACAAACACGCACTTTTAAATCTCTGCACTACGCTCCACCTCAAACACTGGGACGAACAAAACCACTCTCCTCAGCAACTACAGTCTGTGCAGTGCGAAGAAGCATTCACAGCGCTGTCTGCCATAGAGCGCAACGTGAGTCTCTGAAACCCCTTTCGGGTGCGCTCGGGCTTGCGTCGTCCGAGGTGTTGGCACCCAACACCTCAGGCGAACGAGCTTCGGCTGCAGCTTCCGCTGCACACCACAGGAGCAGCGAGCGAAACAGCAGGGCAATGTCTTGCCGCAAGGGCGTTCAGTACAGACTGCCAGACAGAAATACAGCTGGCAGAAAAAACAGGTTGTTTTCCTCTGATACGTAGTTTCCCACCGCTAGATGCAATGGTGTTTAGGCCTCTCTGCACGCCAGCACCCACAGCGCAATGTCGCTCGGCCACACCATGGCACCCGCACCACCATACGGCACGGACAAGCGCATCCTATACTACGCTCACCTTGTCCTTGATCATGGCCCAGATGACGCGCGTCATCTCGTCGCCTGCAGCCATGCACAGGCCAGACAGGTGAAACGAGTGTATGCGCGGCCGGTGCAGTTCAGCACGCTCACATCACGACATGCCATACCATGACAGGACATGCCACTCCCCGCAGAGCCACAAAACGCACATCTCAGGGCAGCTTTTCCAGAGACCAAAACTGTTCTTCTATGATCTGAATTCTTCTTCGTCTTCTTCGCTTCCTGGCCGAAACCATTCTCCTCCTCCTTCTTCCGAGTAACGCACACCCACATTTTCTTAACCGAAATTACACTTCATTTTGTAAAATATCCATCACAGAGAAATTCGGTGAAATCCAGAGGCGTTGGCCGTCTACACGCATGCACGCTACAGGACGAGTTGGAACGAAGTCGCTTCGTTTGGTGCGCAATACCGTCAAGGTTAAAGTCTAGGGTAGAGACCAACGACAGGACATGCCACTTTACAGAGTGGTTTTTGCTTCCTCTTGTTCTCCGCCCGACGGAATTGCACGGAAAACAGAACGTATGGCGACCGGAGCGAATTAGGCGTGGTACCGACACAACAAGAAGCAAAACAAAAACAAAATCATATGCTCATCTGCGCTGGAATTCTCTACAGGGCGAGGAGGTGGCTCGGCCACAGAAGTCAGACTAGGTCGAGCATTCCGAGGCAGGACGGCCAGCTTTGTCCACACCTCGCACTTTGGACTGCGAGGGGTACACACGCAGCGACACCGCAACCTTTTGCGCTCAAGAGGGTCGTTCCGTTGCTTGCCGCCCTCGTTGCCGAGAACCCGATCGGCCCAGATTGTGCAACCTTTGGAATCCATCGCAAAACTCCGGGGTTCCAGATCTGCGGTTGGCTTCGAACGTCTGCACTGCACGTCGGCAGTGCGGAAGCCCTGCCCCCGCTCCCTTGGAGGGAAGGGCCGTCAAGACACTGTAGCGAACCAAAGTGAATTAAGTGGGGAGAGACAGGGCCTGGGAGTGAGATGCCAGCAGGGAGTGCTCACCGTCCATCTCCACGATTGGATTGGTCACAACGATCTTCTCGAACGCCATGGTCGCAGATGCGACAGACGAGGAGGTGCAGCGGGCTGAGATTTGTTGTTGCAGGACGGTCCCAAGGGATATGCTGTGCCTGCTGATGCCACTGCGCTCGAGAGAAATGAATGAAGACGGAACGGAAGGTGATGGTGCGGCGAAGGCCGAGTAGACTCCACGTGAGGAGAGGAGGGGCGGGACGACAAGAGCCGGCGCTGGGGTGGTAGCAGTACGGCAGCGCGAGGTATGTTGCGCGAAGCACTGGCTCAGAGAGCAGCGCGACGCTGTGAGGCCGGCTCGAGAAACTGTCAGCATTTAGAATAAATGGAGGGTACCAAGACTAAAAAGGGAGACCGGTGGGAAGTAGAAGCGGAGGTGGACGAGCGGCCGGACCAGGAATTCTGCGGCGGTGCTGCTAGTGGGTGCTAGTGGTGGCGGCCGCGGGACGTAGCGTCAGTGGCGACACACAAGGGCGAGCTGAAGAGAGGGCACGAGAGGGCGAACGCGGCGGCAGTGCTACGCGCGAGGCAGGAGGGGTGGTGTGGTGACGAGCATGCTGCGCTGTGTACATTTCTTGCTGTGATCGCCCCAGTGGCAGCCGCACGAGCCTATGGCACCGAGCCTGCTGCGAGGGACGGCTGTCAAGCTGCTCTTTCCAGCTGAACTGCTGAAGGACCTCGACTGGGCTGAAAGCAGGGCCTACTGCAGTGGCGGTGTTGCGCTGGCCAGCGAGGGCGGCCATCTGTCAGCCGAGCATGCGGGCGTCATCCCTGCTGTCTCAAGATCTGCTGTGCTGTGCTTGCTGTGGCAGGTTGTGGCGGCCGAGCTTGCACGGCAAGTGCGGTGCAGCGGGGGTGGATACGGCAACAATATGGCCGGCGTTGACTGCTGCAATATGGCGCGAACTGCGGCCACTACGACGCCAGCCGGCTGGTCCGCAGGCTTGGCGGTAAGCGACGTGCCGCGTCGTCGGAGACGCGCTGGGGCTCAGCCAGGGGCGGTGAAGATTTGTTTTCAATTTCAATGTTAATGTTTCCCTGGTTTCGATAAGATAATGTAATAATGTGAACCCTCTCGTAAAGAAGCTGACAACCAAACAGACGGGCTGAATCTCTGGGTGCTTTGTCTTCAACAGAAATTGCGTCATTGTTTCTCGATCTTCTCGAACATGGCACGCAAGCCTGCCTGGCTCGATCGGACGGTCGGAGGTTGGGACTCTAAACGACAGCGACAAACGATCCTCAACGTTGAAATTCTGTTCAAATCAAGGTTGACGCTTGCAACACCGAAGGGTTCATTGAAAGGAAAAATCGGTCAATTCCCGCCACGATTTCTGGGGATTCCTCACATTCGGGGCCACGTAAGCATAAAGCTCCATCGTGGATAAACACCCCGGATATCTGCGGTAGCCACATAACGTGGCCATGCACGTGGCTCCTCCAGTCGGAAACATTTTCGTCGGAAAACTCGACGCGTCCAATGTTGTGTCTCTTTCAAAATCTCAACTCAAACACTTCCTCCGAACTCCCAGTTCAGATATTACGAACACTTTCGCCGATAATTTCTTAGGGACTTTCCGTGGCTTCAAGAACGTGAATCGAGAACCCAAGAATCTTCGAATGTTTTCGACCCTGGTTGGGTTACATAGTAACCCATTGTTATCGGTTCGTGGCCAAGAACTGACCAATGGGAGAATTTCTCGATTTTCTGGGCGGAAGACCAGAAAACAATACAGGATTCCTAACGTCCCCGAATACAAGATGCTAGATACATGTTATTTCACATAGTTTTCTTCACCAAAAAAAAATTAAATCATGCACAAAAGGTAAATTTCTGTCGAAAAACCTGAATATTCCATTCAAATGCAGAGATTACAGTGTTGCAAATTCCTCACTTATCATCAAAGGCTTTAGATTAGCATATTCACAACAAAAAATACAAAAAAAATGTTTATTGTACACTTTAATTCTTTTTACGCTGAAATAGAACAATAAGAAGTTGGATTATGACATTTGGGGACTTTTATGCTTTTTTACCATTGGTTTTTACCACTTTTGAGAGTTCAGACGAAAAAAAATATTATTTTTGCGAACGGAACGAAGTAGGAAAGACGTGATGTGAAAATTTTTGCATTCTTCTTCATCGTTACTTCCGTTCCAACTTGAGGACACGCGCTCAATTTTCCCATTCTTCTTTATTGTGACTTGTGTTGCCTAAACCCTAAACCATAAAAGACCTTAGGTAGTCAACAAAGTTACACGTAAAATTTCCCTCAGGGTAAAATATGGACAGTGGCTTTCTGTATGGGGATGTTGTCTCAATTTGAACCAAATGTCTTTCGCTCACCCGCCCGACATGTGAGGACACAAACTTCGACAAATTTTTTTCTCTCTTACACTAATCTGCTTAGCTGAAGAATAATTCGATGTATTGAACCAACTTGTCAAAAGGCCTTCAGTTGTCAATTTTTACTAATGACAGGGTTTGTAGGGGACATCTTCAAACTGGGATCTTCTAAAGAAAGTTAACAATTACTATTCTTATGAACATCATCTTGGTACATTATAATGGAACAATGTTTGAAAACCATACTATTTTTTATCACATTTCAAATTTTGGGCTTCCTCTTCATCACCATTGACTAATTTCATGTTTTTGGAGCCTACAAAATTCCCTTCTCACATCTTCCATCCCGACTCGACACAACACACCACAAAACGATAAGATATGACACAATACTACACAACACAACATGGACACCACGTCTAGAACTTCCACACCGACTTCCACCCTCACTCTAGCTCCACCCCAATCCCTATCCCTACACCCATCCCCACCCCGATCCGTTACCCCACAAGAACCATGTATAATCATGCCTATGCCTACCCCTATGCCTACGCCTACGCATATGCCATAACTAGAAATGACAAGTCAAGACATCACGCAACATGATAACACAACCAAATACCGACGCGATATGACATGACATAGCACACATCATCGTGGTCCATGCCTATACTGATGTCTACACCTACGCTTACGTCTAAGCCTATCACGGCACGACATGCCACAACATGACGCACAGAACACGACACAACACAGACACCATGACAGAATAAGACAAAACACAATGCGGCATGAAATGATATCACACGACACAACACACCACAAAACGACACGACACGATACGACACAACACAACATGGACACCACGTCACATGATGTGGACACCACGTCACAATGACGTTAGACACGATGCAACACGGCATGACATGACAAAACACCATACACCACATGATAACATGACACTCCATGTTGTCCGTCGGGGAGGAAGAAACAGCGGCGTAATGCACACAATGGGTTCTATACCCTTTGGACTACATGGCAACAAAAACTTACATTAAGACAAGACATGACATAAGACGACACGACACAACACACCACAAAACGATACGACACAATTCTATACAATACAACACGAACACCACGTCACATGATGTGGACACCACGTCACATTGACGTTAGACACAATGCGACACGGCATGACATGACAAAACACCATACACCACATTATAACATGAGACTACATGTTGTCCGTCGGGGAGGAAGAAGCAGCGGCACAATGCACGCAATGGGTTTTATCCCCTTTGGACTACATGGCAACAAAAACTTACATTAAGACAAGACATGACATAAGACGACACGACACAACACACCACAAAACGATACGACACAATTCTATACAATACAACACGAACACCACGTCACATGATGTGGACACCACGTCACATTGACGTTAGACACAATGCGACACGGCATGACATGAAAAAACACCCTACACCACATGATAGCACGACTCTGCATGTTATCCGTCGGGGAGGAAGAAGCAGCAGCGCAATGCACGCAATCGGTTCTATTCCCTTTCGACTACATGGCAACAACAACCTAGAATAAGACAAGACATGACATAAGACAACTCGACACCACATACCACAAAACGATACAACACGATACTACACAACACAGCATGGACACAACGTCACAAACTTCCACCCTGACTTCCATCCTCACTCTAGCTCCACCCCAATCCATATCCCTACACCCATCCCCAGCCCGACCCGTTACCCCACATCCACCATGTATAATTATGCCTATGCCTACGCTCACGCCTACGCGTACGCCATGACTAGAAATAACAAGTCAAAACATGACGCAACATGATAACACAACCAAATACTGACGCGGTTTGACATGACATAGCACACATCATCGTGGTCCACGCCTATAGTGAAGTCTACATCTACTCCTACATCTAAGCTTATGACGGCACGACATGGCACAACATGACGCACAGAACACGACACAACACAGACACCATGACAGAATAAGACAGAACACAATGTGACATGACATGATAACACACGACACAACACAACACAAAATGATACGACACGATACTACACAACACAACATGGACACCACGTCACATGATGTGGCCACCACGTCACAATGATGAAGACACGACGCGACACGGCATGACATGGCAAAACACCATACACCACATGATAACATGACACTCCATGTTGTCCGCCGGGGAGGAAGAAACAACGACGCAATCCACGCAATGGGTTCTATCCTCTTTGGACTACATGGCAACGCAAAACTATAATAAGACAAGACATTACATAAGACGACACAACACAATACACCACAAAACGATACGACACGATAACATACAATACAACACGGACACCACGTCACATGAAGTGGACACCATGTCACATTGACGTTAGACACGATGCGACACTGCATGAAATGACAAAATACCATACATCACATGATAGTACGACTCTGCATGTTATCCGTCGAGAAGGAAGAAGCTGCGGCGAAATGCACGCAATGCGTTCTATCCCCTTTGGACTACATGGCAACAAGAACCTAGAACAAGGCTACACATAACATAAAATGACACGACACAACACACCACAAAACGATACGACATGATGCTACACATCACAACATGGACACCATGTCACATGATGTGGACACCACGTCACAATGACGTTAGACACGACGCGACACGGCATGACATGACAAAACACTATACACCACATGATAACATGACACTCCATGTTGTCCGTCGGGGAGGAAGAAGCAGCGGCACAATGCACGCAATGGGTTTTATCCCCTTTGGACTACATGGCAACAAAAACCTATAACAAGACAAGACATGATATAAGACGACACGACACAACACACCACAAAACGANACCATGCACCACATGATAACATGACACTCCATGTTGTCCGTCGGGGAGGAAGAAGCAGCGGCGCAATGCACGCAATGGGTTCTATCCCCTTTGGACTACATGGCAACGAAAACCTACAATAAGACAAGACACGACATAAGACGACACGATTCAACACACCACAAAACGATACGACACGATGCTATACAATACAACACGGACACCACGTCACATGATGTGGACACCACGTCACATTGATGTTAGACACGATGGGACACGGCATGAAATGATAAAACACCATACACCACATGATAGCATGATTCTGTATGTTATCCGTCGGGGAGGAAGAAGCAGCAACGCAATGCACGCAATGGGTTCTATTCACTTTGGACTACATGGCAACAAGAACCTAGAACAAGGCTATACATGACATAAGACGACATGACACAACACACCACAAAATGATACGACACGATACTACACATCACAACATGGACATGACGTCACATAATGTGGACACCATGTCACAATTACGTTAGACACGATGCGACATGGCATGACATGACAAAACACCATACACCACATGATAACATGAGACTCCATGTTGTCCGTCGGGGAGGAAGAAGCAGAGGCGCAATGCACGCAATGGGTTCTATGCCCTTTGGACTACATGGCAACAAAAACCTATAATAAGACAAGACATGACATAAGACGACACGACAAAACACGCCATGAAACGATATGAAAGGATGCTATACAATACAACACGGGCACCACGTTACATGATGTGGACACCACGTCACATTGACGTTAGACACGATGCGACACGGCATGACATGATAAAACACTATACACCACATGATAGTACGATTCTACCTGTTATTCTACCCGTCGGGGAGGAAGAAACAACGGTGCAATGCACGCAAGGGGTTGTATCCCTTTTCGACTACATGCCGACATGCAGGACACGACAAGAACATACACGACGTATGACGACACAATAAAATACGTCTAGAAAATCTACCCCGACTTCAACCCTCACTCTAGCTACAAGTCAATCTCTATCCTACCCCCATCCCCTCCCCAACTCGTTACCCCACATCCACTATGTATAACTACGCCTACGCTTATGCCTACGCCTACGCGTACGCCATGACAAGAAATGACAAGTCAAGACATGACGCAATACAACATAATAGAACACAACACAACGCGATATGTCATGACATAGCACACAATATTGAGGTCCATTTCATGCTAAAGTCTACACCCACGCCTACACCTAAGCCTATGACGGTACAACACGGCACAACATGAGGCACAGAAAACGACACAACACAGACACCACGACAAAATAATACAAATAATGCGGCATGACATGAGAAAATTACACTCCACCAAACAGCACGACAATCCATGTTGTCCGTCAGGGAGGACGAAGCAGCGGCGCAATGCACGCAATGGGTTCTATCCCCTTTGGACTACATGACAACAAGAACCTACATCAAGACAAAACATGACATAAGATGACATGCCACAATACACCACAAAACGATACGATACAATACTACACGACACAAGATGGACACCATGTCACATGATAGGGACACCACATCACAAAAACGTTACACACGATGCGACACGACATGACATGACAAAACACCACAAACCACATGATAGCACGACTCTCTATGTTATCTGTTGGGGAGGAAGAAGCAGCGGCGCAATGCACGCAATCGGTTCTATCCCCTTTGGATTACATGCCGACATGCACGACACGACAAGACCATACATGACGTATGACGACATAACAAAGCACGTTTAAAAAATCTGTCTTAATTTGTAAATCACACGTCTAAATCTTCCGCCTCTACCTCCATCCCCACTCGTACCCCCATCCCTACCCCCTTCCCCACCCCCACCCCCAACCCCACCCTCGACCCCACCCCCACCCCCACCCACACCCGCATCTGCTCCTCCTCTGTGTACGCCTTTGCTATGCCTATGCCTACACCTATACCTATGCCACGACACGACATGACAAGACAAGACACGGTGCAATGATACACGACGCAACGCAATATGACATGACATGACATGACACGACACAACACGGTGTCTATGCTTATGCCTAAGTCCGCGCCTACGACAACACTTGAGCATGTGACGACACGCCATGGCACGACACAATGTGACACAACATGACACAACACGGATACCACGACAGAATGAGACAAGATACAATGTGACATGACATGACACAACACCACACACCACCACATGGCACGACACTATATGTCGTCCGTCAGAGAGGAAGAAGCAGCAACACAATGCACGCAAAGGGTTCTATCTNCCACCCACACCCGCATCTGCTCCTCCTCTGTGTACGCCTTTGCTATGCCTATGCCTACACCTATACCTATGCCACGACACGACATGACAAGACAAGACACGGTGCAATGATACACGACGCAACGCAATATGACATGACATGACATGACACGACACAACACGGTGTCTATGCTTATGCCTAAGTCCGCGCCTACGACAACACTTGAGCATGTGACGACACGCCATGGCACGACACAATGTGACACAACATGACACAACACGGATACCATGACAGAATGAGACAAGATACAACATGACATGACATGACACAACACCACACACCACCACATGGCACGACACTATATGTCGTCCGTCAGAGAGGAAGAAGCAGCAACACAATGCACGCAAAGGGTTCTATCTCTTCTGGACTACATGCTGACAAGGACAACACAACAAGAAAACACATGACATGACACAATATGACACAATATACCACAAAACAATTCAACTCGATACCACACGGTACACATATGCCTATGCATACACAACACAACACGTCTCACCCTAACTCCCTCTTTTCTCCCTCTCTCTCCCTCCCTCTCTCTCTCTCCCCCTCCCCCTCCCCCGTCCCTCTTCAGCCCCCTCTACCATCCTAGCCCTCGCCCTCGCCCTCGCTTCATCGCCCTCTAAGTAAACATCGACATCTATGTCTACCTTTAGGTCTATACCTATATGTCTACCTTTATGTCTATCTCTAAGTCTATGTCTATGTCTATGTCAACCACTATCTACAAGTGGAGGGAGAGGGGGAAGGATAAAGGGGGGGAATCAAGGAGAGGGGATGAGGTATGTTAAGAGGGAGGGTGATAGGGAACGGGAGGGGGAGAGCGAAGCGTAGTAAGAGAGACAGAGGTTGTGGGAGGCATGTGCATGTGCCTATGCATGTGGATGTGCATGTTCACATGCATGAACATGCATATGAGAGGGCACATGCATATGAATCCATTGATCACAAGGATAGGCTGTCTAATAGACCATCCAGTCGATCCTATCAATGCCCATGCTAACACTGCTGCTCATGAACGGTGAGCGACCACATTGTGCGGCAGTGTCCATACCAAAACCAACAATAAATGACAAGACAAAAGAAAATAACACCACCAGTAACGGCAACAACCTTGAGGAACTCATGATGAAGCCTCATACGTTCAAAAACTCAAAGCACCATGGAGGTGCCATCTGCCCAAGTCATGAGGAACAACATGCACGAACAAGGAACATGACGCACAAACATAACAAAAAAGAGATAGAATTATATAGGCAAAGAAAGTCGTGCAATGAAAAGAAAAACCAGAAAGGGAAATAAAAACAAAGGAAGTGACGAATAGTAAGGCAATAAACACCATCCCCACTCCCACCCCCACTACCACCCCCACCCCCCACCCCCACCCCCATCCCCAATCCCAATCCCACCCACATCCCCACCCCCAACCCCACCCCCGCCACTCCCACCCCCACCCCAACCCCCACCCCCTCCACCCCCATCCCCACCCC
>SZWC01006540.1:22458-55692 GCA_023375785.1 Penium margaritaceum
GGGGGGGGGGGACGCAGATATGACTTGGAGGGGGGGAGCTGGAGTTGGCGGGAGGAGATAGAGGATGTGCACATGGACTGCCAATCTGCATATGCATATGCGAGTTGCCAATCCACATGCATATGCATATGCATATGCATATGCATCTGAATATGCATATGCATATGCATGTGCTTATGCATGTGCATATGCGTGTGCACATGCGTGTGCCTTTTGCACATTCATATGCATATGGACAGGGATATGCACATGCATATGCATATGCATATGCATATGCACCCGCATCCGTATGCATATGCGTATGCACATGTATTCGTATACATATGCATGTGCATATGCATGCATACGCACGCGTGTGCATATGCATATGCATATGCATGCATATGCATATGCACAGGCATGCATATGCATATGCACAGGCATGCATATGCAAATGCATATGCATGCATGTTCTCAGTCCACAAGCATATGCATATGCATATGCATATGCGTGTGCATGCACACGTGTGCATATGCATATGCATGCGTGTGCATATGCATATGCATGCGTGTGCATATGCACGCGTGTACATGCACGCATGTGCATATGCATATGCATGCATATGCATATGCGTGTGCATACACGTGGGTAATTGCATATGCATATGCATATGCGTGTGCATGCACGCGTGTGCATATGCATATGCCTGCGTGTGCATATGCATATGCATGCGTGTCCATATGCACGCGTGTGCATGCATGCGTGTGCATATGCATATGCATGCATATGCATATGCATATGCGTGTGCATGCACATGGACAATTGCATATGCATATGCGTGTGCATGCACGTATGTGCATATGCATATGCATGCGTGTGCATATGCATATGCATGCGTGTGCATATGCATGCGTGTGCATGCACACGTGTGCATATGCATATGCATGCATATGCATATGCGAGTGCATGCACGTGGGCAATTGCATATGCATATGCATATGCATATGCGTGTGCATGCACGCATGTGCATATGCATATGCATGCGTGTGCATATGCATATGCATGCGTGTGCATATGCACGCGTGTGCATATGCATATGCATGCATATGCATATGCATATGCATATGCGAGTGCATGCACGTGGGCACATGCGTGTGCATGCACGCGTGTGCATGCACGCGTTTGCATATGCATATGCATGCATATGCATATGCATATGCATATGCATATGCATATGCGTGTGCATGCACGCGTGTGCATATGCATATGCATATGCATGCAAGTGCATATGGGTATTGCATATGCATATGCATATGCATATGCAGATGCATGTGCATATGCGCACGCATATGCATTTTCATATGCGAATGACTATGCATGCACGTTGGCAATTGCGACTGTCATGTCGGTATGCCTTTGCTGTTGCATATGCCGTTGGACATGCGTGTGCATATGCGTATGGAAATACAAATGGACAACCATATGCACATGCTTGTGGACTGTCAACACGCATATGCATATGCATGCACGTGGGCAATTGCGACTGTCATGTCGATTTTGCATTTGCTGATGCATATGCCGTTGGACATCCTTTTGCATTTGCGTATGGAAATACATATGGACAACCATATGCACATGCTTGTGGACTGTCAACACGCATATGCATATGCAAGTGCATATGGGTATTGCATATGCACTTACATATGCATATGCATTTGCATATGCATGTGCATATGCATATATGACTGTTATGTCGATATGCATTTGCTATTGAACATCCATATGCACATGCATATGGTTGTAGACTGTGAACATGCAAATATGCATGTGCGTATCTTCTGTCCACATGCATATGCATGTGCTTATGTTTTCTACACATGCATATGCATGTGCATATGTTCTGTCCACACGTATATGTTTATGCATATGCATATGCCTGTCCATATGCAGATTTGTCGTCAAGACGAAAATGCTGTGGGGGAGGCGGAAAGTGTGGAAGGGCGTTTTCATCGCGCCTTCATTATTCCTGGTGCGGCAAAGAAGGTGTTGGACTGTGGGAGGTTGTTTGTCGCTGTGTATGGGACATTCTTGAAAGGAAGTGACAGTGGAGTGGTGTTGCTCGCGACCACATTGGATGCGAACAACCACATAGTGCCATTAATGATGGCATTCGTTCCCAGTGAGGACCGGGAAAACTGGAAATGGTTTGCGAAGAAGCTTGGAGAGACATTTGGGCTTCTGCGTGACCAAACTACAGTGATTGTGTCAGACAGACATGCTGGCATCATTCATGCTGTGCGGGATGAGCTGCCGAAAGTGAGACATGCCCACTGTGTGTGGCATATTGGGAAGAACGTGAAGGAGCATTTTGGGGTGGCTGCACAAAGGGTCTTCTGGAAACTTGTGTATGCACAGACTATTGATGAGTGGGAGACAGCAGTGAAGGAGATGGAGGCAGTGAGTCCAGAAGCACTTGAGTATGTCCATGGACGTGGCCGAAGAGCACATGAGGGATTGGCACCAGAGAATTGCTCGTTTTACACTTTCCACTCCCTCGATATGGTCATGTCACGTCTAACATTGTGGAGAGTCTAAACTCTGCATTGAGGGGGGCTCGCAGCCTACCTCCCTTCCATTGTTTTGTAGGGGTGTGGGAATACTGGCAAAAGCTGGTGTGTGATCGTCGTCGGGAGGCTGAGGCATACACTGGGGAGCTTGCACCAAAAGCGCAAGAGATGTACAACAAGCGCCTGGAGTTGGTGTCTGGCTATCTATTGACGAATGAGGTGGCACCAGGATGTCGAGCAGCGGTCACTGGGAAGAAGCATGGTTCAAAACCATGTATTGTGGACCTTGAGGACATGACATGCATATGTGGCGTATATCAGGAGCACCTCTTTCCTTGTGTTCATGCGGTGACGTTCCTGTTGCACGTGAACGGGAAGAAAGTGACGGATGTATGCCATCCAGTATATCTTGCATCGTCTTGGAAGCAGATGTACTCTGGTGAACTCCCACAAGTGCTATACGAATTTCTCGAGTCCGAAGACGGTTTTGATGCACCGTTACGGAAGGAGAAGGAGCCTGGGAGACCAGCCTCAGCACGCAAGGAAGCAAACAAGGCAAGATATAGCCGGAAGAGAAGGTGCTTGACGTGCAACGAACAAGGACATGTGGAGCGCGACTGTCCCTCGCGTCAACCACATGGGAGTCGTCCAACAGGGAGAGCCACAGTGGCAGAGGAACAGACACAACACCGAGGTCGACGCCGCAGAGCAGCCCGCACAACAAATGCAACACCCACGTCAGCTGCAGAAACCCCCACATCAGCGACCGGAACGTCTACGACAAACGAAGCACGAAATGCAGAGCGCAAACGCCTCGAGGCCATGATTCAAGACCGCGCAAAGGTATGCGCCGATTGTGATTCATCCGATCATGTTTCCCAATTTGTTCTTTACTGCGGTGTAGCATTTTGCAATGCCTGTCACAACCCTGACATGACTTCATGCTACACTGTCATATACCGCGATATTCATTTCATTGTCTTGCCAAAATCATCACAACCATGTGTGCTACCTGTTTTGTACATCATTCCCTTGCCATGTCATGTTTGTGTTGACTTCACTGACGTGAATGTTACCATGTTGAGTAGCCGTTCACTTTATCCCTCCCCCCTCCCACGCTGATGCTTTGCTTGTGAAGATACGTGCTTTGTGGGTCCAGGAAACTATACGGAAAGTCCAAGAGGGGCAGACGGGGAGCAAACAAGTCCGCCCAGAGCAAGAAACAACGGACGGACAGGGAGGTGGAGAGCATGAAGATGATGTGGAGGTGCAGCATGCTGCTGAGGAGCCAACCAGCGAACGCGATGCGGCGAATGTGCAGCAAGCGTCGGATGGTGCTCCGGTAGGTGTACCGCCAACACCAGTTTAGTCACAACCGGCGAACGATGATGGAGGACTCGCTCGTGGCAATGGACGACGGGCGCAGCCGTTGCATGCTGAGGTCTACTTTCGAAGGGTCACGAGAGTGATGGCGCAACAGCGACGACGTGGGCGAAGACAGAGCAATGCAAGTGTGGGATTGAGGGGAGGAGTTGAAGAGAATGGGAGCGGAAGTAGTATTGAGGACGGCACACTTCGTGCGCAACAGCGAGAGGCACGACAGAGACGCATAGCTATCATGCGTTCACGACGCATGGTGCAAAGGTAATTGCAATCATGGTTAAGACTTCTATGGTGACATTGTTAGGCTGAACAGACCATACAATTGGCATGCGTGTGGGCATAACCACTAGCTGGTTGACCAATGTGACCCAAAATGCGATTAGGGGTCCTGCTTTGTTATTTGCTTGCTATGCACTCTGTCATTTCTATGCTAATGATAAGGTCATGAAAACGCCATGTGCACAGATATGCATGTTTGCACACCCATGGAGAGTACACAATTCTTTAAAGTTCATTGTATAATAGTGTCTCAGTCGACAATGTTTGCTCAATGGTTTTAACAAAAGAAGTAT
The DNA here is from genome assembly GCA_023375785.1 of Penium margaritaceum. Classification (NCBI taxonomy): domain Eukaryota; kingdom Viridiplantae; phylum Streptophyta; class Zygnematophyceae; order Desmidiales; family Peniaceae; genus Penium; species Penium margaritaceum. The sequence goes on from SZWC01006540.1 coordinate 26,961, forward strand.
ATGACAAGATTTTTCTTCACACATGCTCGTATACGACATCAATTCATGAATGTCACCATCATTAAGCTCCCTGAGCTTATGACACCCATGCATTTTCAAATTAGTTTATGACCTCACACAACGATATACTAACACATGAATGAGGGCCTGTATAATCCACAAAAATGATGGAAAATGTCTTTTTAGACATAGCTTGCCAAACGTGCTATTCCAAAAAAAATCGAAAAAAAAATGACTTAATTGTGTGTCTACCAGAAAAGTGAAATTTTTGTACATCCATAAAAAAGTGACCTTTTGGAAGGTCTTTTTAGAAAGTGTGTCATTTTCGCGTTTCCCATGCCATGAAATTCGATATCCGAAGGTTGGCAACGGCAAGGTGAAGGTAGCGAGAAGTGATGGGAGCTCCTGCTTAAGGTCCTCTTTTGTCAACCCAGAAACACTATGTGCGAGATGTAAAGTTCGCGGCACATTGTTACATCATGTTTCTTACAAAGAGAGAGAACAAAGAAATGGACGACTTTTTTCACTTGGTTTCGATGAGATGTGCGCTGACGTGGCACAAGCACGAAGAAAGTGACATTTTTGTACGCCCTTTCAAAAAGTGACGTTTTTGCGTTTTCACCTTTTCGCATGCCCCCATCGAAAAGTGACATTTCTGTGTGCCCCTCCAAAAGAGTGACCTTTACGCGTGCCCCTCCGAAAAAGTGACTTTTTCGCGTGCTCCTCTCAAAAAGTGACCTTTTCGCATACTCCTCACAAAAAGTGACGTTTTTGTGTGCCTTTTTCAAAACATTGCTAAAATTGCATTTTCCTCTGCCCAGATGCGAAGCCCGCGCATGATTGAGATTTGCGCGGTCATTCATGCCACGTCAGCTGAGTGGCCATCGAGCCACATTGCCCCGACTGATGTGATAATATCTAAAGAAGCCCTGATATTCATTCCGTAGTGTGGACGACTGTGCGTAAGCGACCACCATTTCGAGAAGCAAAGGTGAATGATGCTCTGCTCAAAATAGAAAACAGTGAAAATACAAATTACCCCCTGTTTTCTCACTCGTGACCCTCCTGTACCGTCCTCTCGTAACGATAATACCATTTACCCCTTCGGCAACAAAAGGCCTCATGCGCCCGCCGGTTTTCACCATGCTCAAACATGGATGCATGTCGCTGCTTGGCATGGTGAAATCGGGCATGTAGTGCTACATCGCAGCCCTCCATCACTGTCGTTGTGATGAAGGGTCGTAATAGCGTTGAGGGGTGGGGGGACGGGGGAAGAGGGGGGGTGGATTTGCGCGAATAAAATATTGATCGACACTTCATCAACCGTCCGCAATCCCACCCCCCCCTCCACAGCCCACCAGCCCACCCACCCGCCCGCCGATCGTGGCCATCGAAATTGAGGGTTACGATCGAACGGGTGGCAAGAAGCTTGCAAGGGAGGGGGAGTCTTTGAGCGCCGGCGATTTCAGCCGACAATCGTCGGCCGGAATCCCTGGCGCTTGAAGAATGGGGAGTTGAAAACTCCACGATTCAAAATACCGTAGTGTCTTTTACATTGGCCTATTTTCTAGAAGGGCGTAAATAATCCGGAGTCCATGAATTCGGTTGATAGATCCACAGTGTCCAAAGTCGAAAGCAAACCGGCTGCGGTGTCCAAAGTCGAAACCGAGACGCATGCAGTGTCCATAGTCGGAATCGAAATGAAAGCAGTGCCCATAGTTTTCATTGTGTGAGGCAAAAGCAAAATTTATGTCAACTGTACCCACTATTTGCTCGAAGTATTCAGTCTTCATGAACCTGCATGTCGTAAAGAAACCTCGCATGTTGCCAGCCTGGCCTGGCAGCCTCTGCTTCGTTTTGTCGATTACCGTTCGGCGGCGGGAAATACACACAACCTTGAGCCATGCATGTGGACTGCTTGTTGTACCAGTTCGCACGATGAATCGGTGCTATAGTGTGTATTTAAGGTTCTTCCCGATAGCACACTCCGCTAATTTTACTCCTACTGTAGAAGTTTGACCAACACGTTCGGTGGACATGGACAACGACGTCCGTCCAAATGGCCCAGCACATGAGGGATGGGGTACTCCCATAGCGGACCTTGTGGCGGCACATCGGGCATGGGTCGCATTGAAGGAACGGTGGGACCGCAATGTAACCGAGAGTTGGGATAGGAAGAACCATCATGGGCCCGAGCTCCTGTGACTCCGGAGCACATGGCTTGGAACTTGGGAGTGCCCATGCCCAGTTGCAGGCCGCCCAACTGTCCCGAGCCATGAGAGCCGTGGACATGGACCGAGCCACCGAGTCCGTAGTGGGCATCTGATGATGAAGGTACGGGCATCCGAATTTTATTGCATTGACAATCCAGGGTATGCGAGTATTATTTCAGTGACAAGTATGGGCATCTGAGATTTATTGCTTTGCCATTGCTGGGTATCCAAGTATTATTTAAGTGAAGAGTATGGGCATCACAGTTTTTTTCCATTGACATTTTTGGGTATGCCTTCATTATTTCAGGACTATAATGGGCACCCGAGATTTATCCATTGCACATCTCTGGGTATCGGGGAATTGATTCTATGACAAATATGGGCATGTTGTGTTTATGTTCGTGACATTACCGGGCACATAAGTAATATGTCATTGACGACTATGGGCAGTTTAGTATTCTTTCTTTGACACTAATGGGCACCACATTCTTATTCATGTGCATACTCTGGGCATGGAAGTAATGTCCGTGGCCCAAGTATGGGCATTGTTGAATGATTTCGCTGACAGTTGTGGGCATGCAAGTACTAATTCAGGAAGTTCTACCCAATCCACTCTGGATCTAACCACTTTGGATCCAGTACATTGCACAACCACAGCCAGTGGCACACGTCGCATCCACATCCCTGCCGTCCTTGACATCCCATTGCATCAAAGAATATGTCCTCATCGGGGTGAACAGAGTCGATATCCTTGTCTTCTTCGTCTCTTCCCTCGTAGAAGATGTCTTCCCCATGCCTTTCCTCTACCTCTGCTTCACTAGTGTAGGCACTATTTCAGATGCGTCGTTGTGTGTCACTGTACAATGGCACATGCCGACATATCTTGTTCTTGTTGGTGGCCACAAATAGGAATACAATGTCTGACACACCAATGTCGCACCGACTCCCATGAGGAAAATGATGGTCAAGTCTACTTGGTCACATGTACTCATGTTTCTGGTTCCTTGAAACAATTGACAGAAAGAGAATGAAATGAATGTGTGTTCAGTGTATATGAACACTTGGTTGCTACTTTAGGTACATGCATTGGGAAAACATTGTGGACACCATTGTGCACTAAACTGTGAACATTACTGCCAGAAGGTGGAGTACAACACAACCATTCTTCAACAAAGCTGCCGTCCCATTTGTGGTTAATGGTAGTCGATTATTTTCGCTGAAAAGGAATGTGGACTTCAGTCACTATGGGGAGGGAGGGGCAGAAGAACACATTATGAGACACTAGGCTTTAGAACTGTTTGTCATGACAATTTCAACAGAACTACTGACCCAAGTACACCACAACTGAAAGCTAATGTGCTGCAGGAAGAAAATCCTGGGCCACATGTCACCTGGCATGCACCTCCTCTTCACGAACTGTGTTTTGGTGATCTGTGCAGACACACATGGAAAGTAAACCGTGTTAGAAAACATGACATAACTTCAAGGCAGAGTTGCAATAATGCAATGGGATTGCCAACTAGCTAACCCTGACTCACCAAAGGCCGAAAGAGCGGTTGATGCTGTCCACCTTGGCATGGAAGGTTATCCATGCCTCGACACGATCCTCGGTATCATGGTGGTCAACCCCTTCCTCGTCACTAGAAACTGAGACAGGGTCGACGATCTCCTACTCCCCTCCCCCCTCCTCCTCCTCCTCCTCCTCCTCCGCCTCAGACTCTGCCTCCTCTTTGGCAGGGGGTGCATCATCCGCCTCATCCCCTGAGTATCCCATGGCGTCCATGTTAGTCCTGCAGGAGGCCCGCATGCGATGCTCTGCGTCTAGCTCGGCAACACGTGCGGCCGCCATGTGCTCGGGGGTTGGGGCCTCCATGTTAGGGCAAGCCCGCCGGACATGGCCCTGCTTTCCACATCGGGAACAAATGCGCCGTTTCTTCAGCTTTGCGTACATGTCCAAGCGCACGGTGGCTGGCCGTCCACGCCCGCGACTTGGGCCCGGCTGCTTCCACTTAGGCTCTGCCGGCTTCACCTGCCGTACCTTTGGCAATGGGAAGGGGGCATTGTAGGTTCTCTTGTAGCTCAGGTTCAGGTAGCCGAAATCGACGTACGCTACGGGGTTTAGCGCGTTCTCCAGTAGGAGGCTGCATGCATGCGGGCACGACACCCCATACTCCCGCCAGTGCCTACATGAGCAGTCTTTGGTGGTGAGGTTGACGTCGCGTGGAGTGCCGTTACGGCGCAGTGCTGTGCCGCTTTGCCATGGTCCCATCTCGTCGCCATCTAGCTCCAGTGAATACTCCCTGCTACGGTCGCAGTTGTTCTTCATCTTGAGGTAGAGCGCGGGCGCAACGTTGCCCATGACGTTGTGTGCCATCCTGCACCAAATGTGCCACAGTCACTGCATGAACACATGCAAGTTCACGAAACAGAAATACGGATACATCTTCCTCAGCTCCACCAACTTGCCATTGAGAGAATCCATGGCGTTGCTGTTGGTATGCCCACCGCGAGAAACCGGACAGAACAACCTGCTCCACCACTCCTTCGGGATCCCGGGCTCTCCATTCCCGTCCAGCAGGTAATCCACTATCGTTGGCAATGTGTGCCGCATCTCTGCCAGGCATGCATCCCAGTCCGCCTGCGTTATCACGTGCGCCAGCTTCCAAAAAAGAGCTCTCGACCTGCCCTGGCACTTAGATTGCACGTTGCGCATAAGGTGCCACGTGTCGTTCATGTGGGTTGCTCCAGGCAGCTTGGCCTCGACAATGTTGGCCATTCCTTTCTCGCGATCAGAAATGACCGTTGTGCCATGTTGTGTGGCCGTGGGGTACGCTGTTGCCACCAACTCACAAAACCAGCTCCAGTTGCGCTCATCTTCCCCGGACACCAAGGCATAGGCAGCGGGCATGGCGTTGTCATTTGCGTCGAAGAATTGCATGATGAGAAGTACATGCTTGTGGCCATTTTTTAGATCTGTGCCATCCATGACGAGGACCCGCCTGGTGTACTCAAAACCTCTTCGGCAGGCACAAGGTGCGATGAACACTCTGTCGAAGGCGCCCGTGAGACGGTCTTTCTTGGCTTTGGCGATGGCCAGTGGGTCAACTATTAGCACCGACATGAGACATCATATTCTACATGTTCAGTCCCTAAACTATCACATAGCCGAAGCGTTGAAAACCGAGTACACAAAACCAATGCGGGATAACGTACCTCCTGCACGTAACCTGGGAACATGCTCCACGAGTCCGACTTGTTACCGTACATCTTCTCCAAACATTGTTTCTTCGCACTGTAAAGGGTGGTGTAGGGGACCTTTGTGTTCGCCACTTCTGTCACGACCGCTTGCAGCGCCTTGGGCTTCACAGACGGGTCCTTCGCGTTGGTGCTCTCAGTCTGTCGTGTAATCCACCTCATGGAGCGCACGGGGTTACCCCGGCCGAGGTCAGGTCACAAAGGTGGCCATCCACGAACGACGTGATGTTGATTGCTCCTGAATTCTTGCTGTACTCGGCACGAATGATCCACGGGCACTTCTTCGTCGCATACTGCTTGCACCGCGCCACAAAGCGAGTGCGGTCGCTTTTCAACCACCTTAGTGCCATGCGGTTGTGAACCACATACTCTTCCACTACGGCTTTGCATGCGGCCATGTTCTCGTATGTTGACCCACCGGGGAAGTCCACCGCAGCCTTCCGCTTCTTCGGGATAGCACGTGGGGTGGGGTCCGAGGTACGGGCGGCGGTTGCCTTCGCCTTGGCGTTGGCTGCCTTTGCCTCATCGTCAGAACCGACGGGCAGGCCCTTGGTCGAGAGCACACGCCCGCCTACATGGGACATCCTGAGGGGACCCTCCACTTCAGAGCGTGGGGCCCAGTCGACTGTAGGGGGCGGTGCATCATCATTCTCGGCGGTGGGTGTCTGGCGCGTCAAGCACGGATCATCTGTAAAGTCGTCGTTGCTGTCCGGTAGGAAATAGGATGTTGTGAGAGCTGTGCCACCTCTCTGGTGCGTGGCCCCCGCCATCGGGAGACATCATGGGCACCTTGTTCATAAAAGTTGGCACTATATAACTGGGATATACATGGTCGTCTCGCATGCACCATCACCGAGGCCGCCATGGGCACGAGGAACATCATTGACGCTTCGATGCACCACAACACACTGCAAGGCGAGAACCCCCCACGAGCCGCTACTCTCGATGTGGATCACATAATATTTTCCTGTGATAGGTATGACTACAATTGAGGGAAGCACATGGTAGCCGTGCATGATGGGAGGTACATTACGACTCGGGAAACCGGCAGGATGTGACACCTGACAGGCTATTAAAACCAGATACGAATGCGCTGGAACACACGGACTTGTTTCAGGAGGACAAATGTGCAACTTCTTAAACTTCGACGATCCTTCAAACAACGGACTGAGATGATGCAATCGGCTGTATGATATGCAACGCGTTTCTATGAGCCCAAGCGTTGCATTATCGGATCTAAGACCCCCGTCATGAAGGCGTTGGAGACCTAACGAACCACGTCAAATTCTTTCCATATTACGCGTACGGCCGCCGACGACGGTGGTTTTCGCTTGGTCACAGAAATCTATGAAAAATATGTTAAAACCTTGAAACATATGTCAAGCGTGCCCATGAGTGACACTAACCGGGGGCACAGATGTCATGACGTTTTCAACTATGGACACCGCTGTTGTTTCGATTCCGACTATGGACACCGCATGCGTGTCGGTTTCGACTTTGGACACCGCCGTCGGTTCGATTTCGACTATGGGCACCGCGGATCTATCGACTGAAACGATGGACATATAACAACTCCATTCTTTCTAGAATTTATTTGAGTGATAGTTATATTTGCCTATAATTTGTGGCCTAGGAATTTCTATCTTGCTTCGTCCACGTCCATTTTGTTAATTATGTGTTAGATAATGGTCGAATGTCTGTTCAGCTACGTGGTCTGTCCCCTCAACTTCGAATCTCAAAATGTGGACTTCGGAACGTGGGAGGGCCGTCACGCCCCTTCCACCCTCCGCACGTCTCGCGACAGTCCTCCTGATGGCCAGGCGCCGTCAGGAGGACTCCGTGCGATCCTGGCGACAAGCCACAGGCGACTGCCCCTTGTCTACATGCATTGGACGGCGATTCGATGCACGCAGATTGACAGACTGCAAGGTTCCGCGGGTACTCCTGCAGGGGCTGACCTGCCCCTTCAACTAATTAACGTAGGCAATTCTCCACGTTGCCATCCAGATGCAGCATTGCAACGTGGAGTCTCATATGTTCTGCACCGCGTTCTGCAAGCATTTGAGTAATTTCCTTAATGCATTGTTCCGTACAAATTGTGTATAGAGAAACAGGTATTTTGTAATTTTGAGATTGATTCGTCCATGGGCAAAGAATTTGATGTGCCTGAGTGGATGAGGGAAAATAATTATTTTAGTCACACATAAGAGACACTATAGTACACCGGTGCCCATCGTTTCGCTCGATAGATTAGCGGTGTCCATAGTCGAAAACGGGAAGACGGCGGTGCCCCCACTAAAAAACGAAAAGATAGCGGTGTCTATAGTAAAAAACGAAATGACAGCGGTGTCCATGTTTTTTATTTTGTGAGCGAAAACGGAAAAAAGGCCAACTATACCCACGCCCTCAAAGTCGGACTTCGCCGACTTCGAGGGCGAAGTGGACGGTGCTGACACTGGCCTTGCCGATGTGAGAAGCAACCCTCCCGCGAGTCATGGAGTTCGCAAGTGCGAACTCCCAAACTTGCGCGTTGGCGTGCACCGCATCTTGAAAACCCTCATCCATATGCGACAAACCTCCTAGTTGAACCGGGAGGTTTGGATTTTATTTGTTTACTGGCCCGGATACCTGCCAGGCCCTGCGGTAGCGGGGCCCGGCAGATCCCCTTTCTTTTATCATAACGTGTGCCTCATGTCGCAACCCCCTCCCCCCCTCCCAATTTACGACAAACCCCCTGGTTATACTGGGGGGGATTGGGTTTTTTTTTACTTACCCAGTTACCTGTCGGGTTACCTGTTGGGCCCCGCGGTAGCGGGGCCCGGCAGCTCCCCTTTCTTCTATCACAGCTTGTGCCGCATGTGGCAACCCCCTCCCCTCCCAATATCCGACAAACCCCTTAGTTACAGTTGGGGGTTTGGGTTTTATTTTTTTACTTGCCCGGGTACCTCCCGGACCCCACGGTAGTGGGGTCCGGCAGATGCCCTTTCTTCTATCACAGCGTGCATCGCATCTTGCAAACCCCCCAAACCCTCGATAAACCCCCTTAGTTAAAATGGGGTGTTTGGTAGGGTCATCGCGCTCTCGCGGGGAGGTTTCACCGCGAAACCCCTCCTACGATCTTGCGATGAAGAGCGAAGTTCAACTTAGCCCTCGAAGTCAAAATCCATGTCACATCTTTTAAATGTCAGCCGTGTCCATTTTCGCTCGCACCATAAAAAACATGGACACTACTGTCATTTTCTTTTCGACTATGGACACCACTGTCTTTCCGTTCTCGACTATGGACACCAACGTCTTTCCGTTTTCGACAATGACGACCATTGATCTATCGAGCAAAACGATGGGTAAGTTACAACCCCGTCCAAACTCCCTATTTGGCATGGTTCTCACATTGAAAACACTTTTTACCCATTTTTCATATACAAACCATACACAGACCAATACCCCTCATTACACATGGAGTTTTAGGGCTTTATTTTTGCATGGACACCTGCTTGGCCCCGTGGTAATGAGGCCCAATAGGTTCCCTTTCCATGCAAGAGGAGTCTCAGACCTCCAATGCAAGCTCACACAAACCACTTTAAAAAATCACAAACCCCTCTAAAGATGAGTTTGTGAATGAAAATAAGTGAGGTTAGCATGTCAATGCCACATTCATGATGCGTCGACATGCTGTCTTTTGATAGACAAGAGGGGTATATTGTTTATTTTCAACACCTAAATACTCACGTCCATGCATAAGGGGTGAATCGGGCTCATTGTTGCAAGGATGGGGCAAATTGGGTTTTTTTTTCCATGGTAGGGGCAAATGAGGCTTATTGTGTTAAGAGGTAGGGGGGAACAAGGCTTTTTCTCCAAAACCAGGGATAGATGGTCATTCTGCCAAATAGAAAGAAGAAAAAACTCGTTCTTTGTCCATGAGTTCCATGGAATTGGGAACCATGGCTTTCATGAATGTATGAGTGAAACAGTGTAGTCTGGCTAACTAAACTCTGCATTCTCATGCAACCCGGAATATGTCATAAAAAGAGGATATGACATAAGATCTACAAACAGTAAAGAACATTCTTCACCAATACATTGCATTTCCACCTGAAGTTTTAGGTCGTGGAAGAAACTTACATGCTGATGTCTCAACAAAATACGCCAGTCCACACATGTGCATTGATGCGTTAGGAAGAACGACTCTTCTTGAAAATGATGACATAATTCTCATTCTCTTCTAAGAGTCACTGTCAAGATAAAAAGGTACTAATCAAGAACAATTTTCACATCGTAACTCATTTTATGACATGCATGTTCTTGTTAAAGAAGATACGTCTATATGTAACATGGAAAAAACGGACAGCTAGCTACCGACTTGCCAACAATTGAGAAAGGAAAGCAAAACAAACGCCGCTTGTTAATGTAGTAGCATTCAACCTCAAGCATGTTGCTTTCTACAAGAAACAATCTCACAACCTCTGATAACAAAGCAGGTTTGACATAGCAAAGCCATTGGCGCTGTAACAAAATCTGGGAAAGAAAGACAAAACACTATGGGACATTCCTCTAGTCAGCTGATTACATCGCAGAAGTACTCTTAGGACTCTTTTGCAAATGGGCTCTCTTTTCATACTAGCTACCGTGGTGTCACTCATTTTCACTCGTTGTTTCTTTGCAATGATCTATTATTCAATTTCAACCATTTTAGCCCAATGTTGAATTTTATACCTAAATCTTGTATTTCCCTTCATGTTTCATCTCTGAATTAAACTTATCTGAAGGTGAGAAATGACATATTTCAAGGCCCACGCCAATTTGAGATGCCAAACAACGTAGGACCAGTCACTCCTACTAATGGCTTCAGAGACAGTTTGTCCATGGTGGCCTATTTGGACGTGATGAATAGCGCAGCAAAGGTCTATGTGATTGGTGAGGCACCTTTACGTGCCGATGCTGGAATGGTGAGAAACTATTTGAAGGTCACTATCGTATGGATGGAACACTAGTTTTATCACAAATAACAAGAATCATGTGTGATCACAATCATGAGGGATATTCTCCTACATGAAATAAATGTCCACACATGCTCAGAGATTTGTTTAAGCCTAAGTGAACATGCGTGGAACCATATAAGAAGTTTCTTCAGTTTTTGTAATAAAGGTAGACATAACTGCCATTAGAAACACAAACCAATGCATTATCATCTCCACTATCAGCTATGGTTTTGTGAGTTGCTACGAAGCATTGATGAACAAAATTTCTTATGGATCCTTGCCTTGCACTCGATAGCCCGGAAACAAATGGATGGTCAGCCATTACGAAGGACAAAGCATACACATCTTGCTATTGAGATCAGTCTTCACTCTCATAAGTGAACAAATTGATAGAGGACATACGCTAATGACCACGAGAAGATGTTAACAAACTTGCATATCAGCAAGATTTATTGGACTACCTTGCACTTAGTCATAACAATGACTTGAAGAAGATCCTACAAGATTCTTGCACACAAGAAAAAGAAGAAGGGGTCTTCATAGAATTTACTAAGCTAGATTCTTATGCCATGTCGAGGTTGTCTTTTTAACCAAACTAGAGATGGATTTCGTGTAATTCACCAAGCTTTCAACATGGCAAATCTCATTTGTTTGGAGTTTCTATGGACTTGGACCTATCGCAAGCTCTAGCCGCTTAAAATTCATTGATAAACAATGCTACAGTTGCGCAAGTGAAGAGCAAAGACTTTTGATGACGTCAAATAACCGGAACATTGCTTTACTAATATTTGTAATGTAAACGATGACTCTTGTTGCAAGCACTTCCACACCTTCTAGTGTAAAAAGCATCCTCGTACCAATACATTCATTGTATGTGTGCAAAAACATCACAATGTGACAGGGGCCAGAACGTGACAAAGCCAGGAACTATCTACCCTCTTTTCCTAAATCTTCAAACCAAGGTTGGCTAGGTAGAATTGTTTTCTATTAGTATCATTTGAGAATGCATATGACAACTCTCAAAACCCTCTTAATATCTCATTTCAGCCATGCCCGAGAATTCAATGCATTCACACTCATGTCTAAGAAGTTCAGCTATGAACGTGTAACACCAATTTTTGTTGAGGGAGGCTTTTCCAAGCAAAAGTCAATCTACTTGTACAGTGGAGACAAAAGAACAAAAAGTGGCTTATACACATACACATACACATACACATACACATGCACATGCACATGCACATGCACATGCACATGCACATACACATACACATACACATATACATACACATACACATACACATACACATACACATACACATACACATACACATACACATACACATACACATATACATACACATACACATACACATACACATACACATACACATACACATACACATACACATACACATACACATACACATACACATACACATACACATACATATACACATACACAGACATACCCCATCATGTAAGATTGCAATTCCAGTGTGCCATACAACTATGGAATACATGGAAAAGTCGACTCAATTTGTACACTGACTGACGGAAGAAAACAGAGGTTGAGTTCGATGAATTTGCCACCATAATCAGAGGAAAGCACCTGAAACTTATGCTGACAAGCACGATCGTCTTGGACAAGCCAGGACTTGATTGTGGTACTGACATTGATCTTTAGATGGAGGGGAAAATTATAGCGGAAGCATGAATATTCGTCTTTCAGACAGATGACGTAGCGATCGCCGCCATGAAACTCCACCAGGAATGGTTACATCACATCAGGATAGACAAGAGTGAGAGGCTCATGGGTGCAAGACATGGAAACAGGAAAGGGGTAACAATGCATTTTACCTTGTACACAATCTTTGCAGTCAGTGGTGTAGGGAGGAAGGACAGTGCGAGAATCCAAACCAATGGCAGGCTGGTGGTGTAACAAGTTGTGAATGGCAGTAATGCCCACATGGAAGAGACAAAGATAAAGCAAGTACGTATGCTTAGCAAAAAGTGAAGTGGGAAGATGGGCATGAGCTGTGGTAGCGATGGACACGCTAGGTGCAAATAGAGGCATACAATGAAACTTGCCTCGGAAAAGGCAACGGAGCACAACATGCCTAGAAATCTACAACAAAACAGTACCAACGCTGCGACACGCAACAAATTCCATAGCTTGATTGTCGAGGTTAGTTATTGATAGCAACTTCACTTCAAGCACGGGCATAAACAAAACATCAAGCAGGTGCACATAATCAGAGAGACCAATAAACCGTACAACACCGATGTCCTGTAGCTTCTCTCTAAAATCAATGTGGATAAAACGGACATTCCCGCCAGGCTCTAACAACATGAATGCAACACGTGACGATGTCATGTGGTGGGTGGCTCAAGAATCAAGAATTTAGAATCTACAAGGAACAAAAATACGAGACAAGGCATGGAATTCAGTGACACTACCTAAACAGGTAACAAAAGGCTGTGTATGACCCAATAAATAGGCTAAAAGACATGGACGTGCAACATGCTTCCACTCCTTAATCCATGCATCACCTAGACCCAGAATGTCCAAGAACGCTCCTTGAAGGGATCCATCTTACTCACAATGATGACCTCGGGAGCCAACCGCCACACTTACATCGCAGAGGACATCGCACGGTTCTAGGTGAGATGGCGTTGAGTGAGAGGCTAAGGAAGGCTAGATAGCCAGTTAGTAGGAGCCTGAAATGGTTGGTGGAGGAGAATTCGGAATGATGGGTGCAGTTGAAACATGCAACCATTGTGGCGGCGTGTAGTACGCCGGCGGTGGTCTGAAATTGGTGGATAAGAGTGAGACGGGCCCAAGTGCAACCCAGGCAATGGCACTACCACCAAAGCCATGCTCAAGCTTGGACAATGGTAGATGAGGTATTTTCTCTCAAGGTGCGGGACAAACCCACGCACTTGGGTCTCAACCGCGAGAAGAGAAAGAGGGTCTCTATCAATATTTGGTATAGGTCTCCACATATTGAGGTCGGGACGTTGTGAGGGCAAGTGAGAGTCTCAACTAGAGTGTGGAAGAGAGGTCAAATAGAGAATAAGAAAAGGGATAACTTATCATTTGTAAAGAAGAAAGAACACTAAAGAAAGAAATGACAATGAGCAAGCTATTCCAGGATTTGAGTTGTGACAAGTGCTGGATAGATGTAGCCGGGGTGGATATGGGGTCCGGAGTCCGGACCCTTTGTTTTCTCTTCTCGGTTTTTCTTTTCTCAGGTTTTGTTACGAAACCCATTGATCACAGTTATAATCGTTCCACGTGCTCCCTAATCGGTGAGCTGCGAGCTAACGGGCCCATGAACTAATGGGTAGGCAAGTAACCAAGAAGTTACGATGTTGCTTCCCAACTACTAGGCGATTTTTACTACTCTTGTTGTTGCTACGCCATGGCATCCACGCTATTGCCATAGCTATCGGTGGTGATACGAAAGATTTTGCAGCTACATGTAGCTACAAGGCTGTTGCTTCTACCATGTGTAGCGGCAAAGGCTACCGGTGTTGCATGCTGGTACTTGCTACTCTTTTGTGATACTACGTGTTGTTGCATCCTGCTACATGCTGCCGCATGCTGTTGCACTGTGACTATAGAAATAGCGGCAAAGGTGACTGTAATTGTTGTTATAGAAAATTGTGTGACTTTTCTTGCTATGGCTGCATGTCGATCCGGAGGCTACTAGTGCCGAGCACTTTTGTTACTTCTATGTCCTGCTGAGTTTTTTTCTCTTTGCCATTGTTATTGATACTACCGCTTCAAGTGTAGCCTTATGCAATGCAGAGCTTTTACTATTGTTGCATGCACATACTAAGGCAACTGTGGCTACATACTACTACTACAACTGCTGCTGTTGAAATTGTTGTTATCGGTGCTATCGGATAGGTTTGCTCATGTTACTTCTTCTCTCGCATTTAGCAGTTACGGCTTTAACTTTAGTTGCTTCTGTTGAAGTAGCTTCAACTTTAAACGATGTTGTTGTACTCGATGCTACCAAATGTAGATGCTAATGTTGCAACAGTTGGGAACACCTACTGTTTCTGTGGTGTTGTAGATCAGTTGTGCTTGCTTATCATCATCGTCCCAAAGGCAGCCATGACTTGGCAAGCTGTCGAAAAACTTCTACAACATTATGCATCCAACTCTGCTAGAGGACTGCGTGACATGAGTCATAAGATCAAGGCCTCCACCTTTCCAGGACCTGCACATCCCACCCAACCAAGCCGAGCTTAGCCTAGTCCATACGTCTCTGTTGGTGCTACTGCATACTACATTGTGGAGCATATACACATTGTCTCTTTACCACTCTAATACCATGAGGAAATGGAGAAACCCCCTAAGCAATGTTCTTTGTGAGAGGATATGTTGCATAGAACACAATGTGAAAGACAGTGCTTGAAAAGGTAGAGAGACAGCAAAGAAATACTTAAAAATATAAGAGTAAGATAACAGTATGAACATGAGGGAGTGGTACATAACCCTCCCCTCCAAGCGTGCATCTACACAGTTTTTGGTGTACATGGCCTAGGAGCTCCAGAACAGAGTCCAAAATGGTCTGGAGAATTCTTAGAGCTGCTCGGTTCTCCCAATGACAATCCAAAAGAAGGAGCAGGCACACATTGAAGAGCCCTGCACAGTCAAGATAATTAACATAAAATGTAATACCACAAAGAAAATGGCCCCAGGAGCTGGGCACCGAGAGAACTCCTATGAACATCAAAGAGCCAGGAAGGTGAAACTAAAGCTTTCAAATCAGCTGTTAATCATCTTAGAGTGCTTGCAAGTGAGTGGCTTCAAGTCCAGAAGTCTCCAAGACTGACACTACAACAACACCTCCACATGGTCTGTATGCACCACATGACATGATCAGAGAAGGGGCATAACCATGAGGCGACAAGGAACCACAACATGAGGAAGAAATACCATATCATGAGGCGCATATCAAACGGGATCACCACTGATGGAGTGAAGAGCAACATTATGCACAGTAAATATGAAGTCATTGTGCATGGGTTACCTTGGCAGAGCCCCCCCCCCCCCCAAGTGGGCATGGGAAAAGGGGGTGTGAGAACTGTATCAACTCAAGTCTGTGCTGCAAAGAAACAGACCAGGATGCACAAGCATGGCCACACAGAGACACATGAGAGGGAAACGGATGAGAGGCAGGCTCACCAGGCCTAGTGGTGAAGAGAAAAGACGAGAGGACAAGCAGTTGTGGCGAATGCTGCAATAACGGCCACAATGGAGGTTGTAGAGACAAGAAGGCATGTAGCACCTGCAAGGGTAGCAGCCGAGAGGGTAGAGTCTACTGCTGCTTTTGAGACGAAGACAAAAACGTGATGGGTTGTCCTTGATGCCAATGGAGTAGATGAGG
This sequence comes from Penium margaritaceum, assembly GCA_023375785.1. Lineage (NCBI taxonomy): Eukaryota > Viridiplantae > Streptophyta > Zygnematophyceae > Desmidiales > Peniaceae > Penium > Penium margaritaceum. The sequence continues at coordinate 42,810 of SZWC01006540.1, forward strand.
CCTACATCTTGGATGTGTGGATGGATAGAGCAATGGCTGGTGTTGTTGTTGCTACTACTGCTATTGCTACTGATTGTACAGCAACGGCAACCTGGGTGACTACGTTGATGTTAGCTACAACAAGGAGGCATTGGTCAACTATGGCTGTCATGTACGTGTCAAAAGATCAGCCAGAAGCATTGTTGGTGCGTGCACGAGCGGTACGAGCAGTTGTAGGAAAATTGGAGGCAACAGCAGTACTGGAGACCAGCGCTGTCTCCAAGAAAGAGAGATTATGTGAAGGTGAAGATGATGCACACTTAGAGCCAGAGACAGTCAGAGAAGTAAAGCTATGGCACGCGGAGGAACTATGTCCCATCCATGGCTGCAAACTGACGCCAATGATGCGTCCTACATGCGACGGGTGAGCTTACAGTAGTTTGACGAGGTCGTGAATCCCTGTGGAGGTCTCGTAGATGGCACATTTAATGGCGTCAATGAGTCGTCTGAGGCTGACTCGTATTGTGTTGCATAATTTGCAGTATCCTCCCGCTCGTACTCCTCTCCGGGATGGTAGCCGGGCATACGAAAATCTAGATGTGACCACTTTTCTCGCTCTGCTTTGGCCTTGTAGTATGTGATCTCATCCATGATGTATTCGCAATCATGCCCGGCCATGGGTGACATGGGGATGGGCTCAGTTTCCGGCGAAGATACTAAGATGTAGGCTATCCAGCTGCCTTCCTAGGCAGCTATTCCTAATACTATGGAGAAACTGTGGGTGCTACGGTTGCTACAGTGTTTGTTGCTTCGGAGGGTGTAGAGGCTGTTTAGAATGTACGGCATGTGAGCTTGGGTGCTATTGCTGCTGCTTTTATTGCTGCTGCTGCAGGAGTATATGCGCGGATACTGATGCACTGTGTGCTGCAACCGCTACTGCTACTAACGATACGATTCTTGATGCTGCTACTACGAGAACTGCATAGATGTGGATTAGCTTCTACTCATGCCAAAGTAGCTATCGCCACTAGTGTGGTAGCTGTGACTGAGGTACAGGTGCAGATGCACTGTGGGCTGCGGGCTCAGCTGTTGTTGGCGCTGTGAGAGGTGCAAGGATACCTCCGAACAGGAAAATTGCTGCCGTCAAAGTGGCGACTACGGCTTTGATAACACACATGCAGGTGCAGAACCATTGTGGGCCGAGAGCACTGCTGCTAATGATGTTGCTGTCGCCACTGCTGCTGCGAGAACTACGCGGGTGCAAATGCACCATTATCTTCACGCGCGGCTGCGCATGGTGACGCTGCTACTACTGCGATTACTGCTGATGTGGCTGATGCTACTGCCACCAATATGGCAGCTACAGCTGAAGCGCAGGCGCAAATGCACCATGGGTTGCTGGCTTGGCTGTTGTTGCTGCTGTGAGAGGTGAAGAGACACCTCGGAATGCGGGGTTGTAGCTGCCGTCAAAGCGATGGATGGGGTCGTCGTAGCACACGTGTGGATGCAGATCCACCGTGTGTGGAGAATGTTACTGCTGCTGCTGTTGCGATAGCTGCGGCTGTTGCGACCAAGGTGTAGGATCAATAGCTCAAACTTGTAGAGACAGTTGCGACGGTTGTATAACCGGCCAGGATCGAGAGGGGAAAGTCCCCTCCATTTGTCAGGAAGCTTCGGCGTCCCTGCTCTGTTACCAGTAAATATTAGAGATTGCTTGGCTAGGCCGTGTATCCAAGCATGAGACCATGAGGGGAGAGCACACACGACGCCATGGAATGGAGCAGTCACCCTCCGAGACAGGATCGAGAGTCACAGAAATGAGCGGAGCGTATCACTGGCTAGCGAGGTGATAGCCGTCGGTTGACAGGGCCACCCATGTAAAGGGATCGACGTGGGACCCAGACGCCACCCTGGGTGGAACCGGACCATTGGGCAAAGTGCTGCCGAGAGTTTTTGACATGCGGAATAAACCAGTTGTGTGGTTCCGTAGGATGAGGAACTTGGCATCATGGAGCAATAACTAGTCCAAGCATGCATGACTAAACCACTGTCAACCACTTCGACCACAAGCATATGTGGGTGCATGTCCTCTACCATGCATTGCTCCATGTTTTGCTAAGGACAAACCAAGCAAGTGTAGTTGTTTTATCTGCGCACTGCCTCACTGACTCATACTGTGACCTCTTGGCTGGTGTACATGCTGGTGCAGACGATTAACTGGATGGACACTGAATTTGACCGGGTGCTGCTCGGTGGAGTAGACGTGTCGCCATGAAGGCGAGCGTGTGGTTATCCTTCTCCTCTTACTTCTAATATTGTACCCTCGCATGACCAGCTCCATCGGTAGCTACCCTTGGCTATCACGTCATCAATAGTCGTAGTTGGCTCTCTGAAATAATGTAGTCGTCGCTTGAGTTCGGGCAGCCGTAACTCCTTGTAGCTATTTTTCTTGCTGATTCTGACTGCGCGAGTGCATTTGCAGCGTGGCTATTTTCGTATGATCCAGTTTTTAGGCAAAACGAACAACGCCCGGGTTTTGGGTTGTTTGATGTCTGGCAGGGCTCACCTAGGAAATTCTCCCAGACAAGATAATGCTAGGATTTTCCTGGTTGGCTAGTTTTCTGTGTAACAAGCCTCACAGAGCTGAGGTGAGGCTAGAACTGAGAGGGGTCTAAGTTAGTTGCTCATTCTTCATTCCTAATCAGTCATTACTTCATTCCAGCTACTTTTCTGGCGCTAACTTTGGCGTGCGCACTTCTGAGTAACAAACCAGAGCTCTCAGACTTAGACTCTAGTGCAGCAGACGAAGGGGGAAGGCTAAGCAACAAGCGTGGGTTCCCGCACTTTGCATCAACAATGCCACTGTCCCAATCTGCCCACTAGCTAGTTCCTTTTTGGTATCAGAGCCGTAGCACAGCAGACGCAACAACAATAGTAGAGGTTCATGACTATGCCGACGGACCTCCCATACGCGCCATTATAGGGAAAATGCTGCCGGATTTTTTTCCGGCAGTAGTCACCTTCTTGGTGGCAGTGTCAAAAGTTTTCCCACGGCCACTGGGCCAGGGAAAATGCTTCCGGATTTTTTTCTGGCAGCTCTTAACCCCACGTTTGACGCAGGATGGTGAGCGGCCAGCACAGAGACGTCAGACAACCTGCTGGCGACGACACACGTGGAAACATCAACCAGAGGTGTGAGTGAGCCGCAGTAGTAGTAGCAGTAGCAACAGCGGCAGCAGCAGTAGCAGCGGCAGCAGCAGCAGCAGCAGCATCAGCAGCAGTGGCAGTAGCAGCAACAGTAGCAGCAGTGTCAGACACAACTGCAACAGCAAGGAGCAGTATTAGCGGCAGCATCAGACACCCAAGAGGGAGAGGAAGGAGGCAGGAGCACCATCTGTAGCTACTGCCCCGTCCTCGCACCTTCCTGGAAGCCGCACGGATGACCAGGAGACGCGGACGCTAATCGCGTCAGCCACCCACGTCCCCTACGCCTGACTGCACCGGACTCAAATGGACATAAAGAAAATTGCGCATAGGCTTGATGGAAAGCTTAGGTCACACGCTTTCCATAGCCATCATACTTGGCCCGTTGGTGGTCTGTAGCCTCCAGCATTAATCATCCCGCGTCGTAGATCCAGATTTTTCTAACATTTTGAGCTGAGCATCATATCAGGTTGTTTTGGTACTTCTTTTTCACCTTTTCAAGACAAGACTTTTACCACTGCATTCAGCACATTCAGGCGCACTTGCGGTCCAAATTTGGCTTGATTTATACAACCTTGATTTTGAAGTGCTAAAAGTTTTTAATTTAAAATTTCAGTACTTAGTCAAATTTTGGAATGGAAGTCGATTTTTGCCACCATTCCAAATCAGTGAGAAACACAGTCATATTTTTTATTGGACCACTTTCATCATTCAGCTCTTAACTAAGGGGCGATTGCGCACCAACCCGGCGTCGGGCAACAGCAGTAGAAGCGGCAGCAGCAGCCGCGACAGCAGCAACCGTGACAATAGCAACAGTGGCAGCAGCAGTAGCAGCACTAGCGGCAGTAGCAGCAGCAGCAGCAATGACGAAAGCAGCAGCAGCAGCAATTGCAGCGACAGTAGCAGCAGTAGTAGCGGCGGCGGCAGCAACAGCAGTGGCAGTATTAGCAGCGGCAGCAGCAATACGAGTAGCAGTAGCCGCGCGCTGTAGATCCCGAAACATATCTGCAGCGCCAGGTCGATCAGTTGTGCCAGATGCTTGCCGCAACCAACACCAGCCAGACTATCATCCTCGGACAACCTGGTCTTGCTCTGATTGCGGCAGTGCAGACAGCAGTGCAACAGCTGAAGCAACAGCAACAGGTGAAGCAATAGCAGCAGACAGTTACTAGCATCCTAGGCACTAGAGCGGCCGGCCCCTCTTGCCGCAAGGACTTCGAGTCCCCTCCTCCTGCCCTTGTCAGAGATGAGCAGTTCCTATCTTAGGAACTACTCTACCACATCTGGGCACAGGGGGAGGGCCTGTGGCCGTACTACAACCTTCAGCATGACAATGCAGTCCTGGAGCACGCGCTTGAGGCGGGCCGTGCCGTCCGCACTCTCATACTCGCCGCACCCGATGCTGACCGTACCACCCTGGAGCCGTTTCTTGGTGACGCCACTGACAACACCAGCACTGAACCCCGGCTGGCTTGGGACACGCTGATGCGGCCGTATCGCGCCTCCGGCCAGGCAGCTGTCAGCCGCCTTTTGAAGGAGTTCAGCTCCCTTCACATGAGGGAATCCGAGTCCTTCACCACTTACTGGCATCGTGCACAAGACATCCTGCGCCGGCTCAAGACAGCCACACCTCCCTCGCTTACTGCCACTCGTGAGTTTGTGGACATCTTCGTGCCCTACGGCCTACCTATCCTTGAGGCATTGGCGGCTCAGGGCACTTTGATGACCTGGGTGTACGACCTCTTCCTCAGTGTGGGAGAAGCACACAGGGACACACATCTTTAGCGTGGTGGTTTTTTTGCGACCGTAGCAACCACCTTCGGCGGCTCCTCCACCCCTTCCCCCGACACTTCCTCCTCCGACATCGCCAATGGAAAACGAAAGAAGGGCGGCAAGGGCAAGGGCAAGGGGCAGCAGTCTTCCTCTGGTGGCACTATCCTGAATGCCACAACTGTGGCCAGACGGGGCACGGGTGGTACACGTGCCCCATCCCTACTGACGAGTCCCACATTGTTGCCGCCTTGTGCCACCAGCATGAGCGTCGCCTTGGCACCTCCGCTACTGCCACAGGCTCTCCCTTCTCCCCTAGCAGCACTGTGAAAACCACCTAATCCACCTTGCAACCGCCTCTTCAGCCTCGACCGCAGCTTCCGCTGTCCCTTCTCCATCCGCAGTAACAGCAGCAGTATGTCCCTCCCCAGCCATAGTTGTATGATGTATCGCTACACCAGCAACAGTATGCTTGAACACAACCAGTGTACGGCCCACAGCCTCCGTCCCAGTAGAGCTCGTATCCTCCGCCCGGAGCTGTGACCCCGCAGTCCATGGTGCCCATCGACTCCGCCGCTCGGATCAGCCAGCTGCAGACCTTCATCACCACGTAGCTTGGCATCACGCATCCTCCCCAGGGAAGTACAAGCTGTGTGACTGCTAGCCGAGAAGTATTTCACTGCCAGACAGAGACCGACCTTCAAGGAGACCTCGGGTCAGCCGCCTGTTGACCTTCGGGGCCAGCTTTGGATGATGTCGCCTGGCTGGATTACTAGAATGATCGTTTTTCCTGTGTCCCGTCTGCTCAGCTTGCAATCTCTATCTCCCTTTCCGTGTCCTGTTTTGTCGCTCACGGTAGCGTCACGACCCAGGTCCAGGACTCCGATGGCACCTGGATCATCGACTCCGAGGCCATGCATCACAAGACGCCCTTTCGCCAGGCGTTTAGAATCCTTGGTCCCATTGGGAATGTTCACAGTGTTCAGACAGGGTCCGGGTAGATCTTGCCGGTCTGTGGTGTTGGCGTCGTTCATTTTCGCGGTCCGTCTGTTGACGTCTTCACGACTGATGTGCTGTATGTGCTGGGTTTGGAGCTCAGCCTCCTATCTGTCACGGCTCTTGACCTCATGAGCATGGATTTCCATCACTCCTGTGGCATTGGCATTGTCTCCCTTCGCCCGTCCAGTCAGGTCATGTTCCGTGCTGTTTTTCGTGACAGCCTCTGGCACGTCACTCGACTTCCTTCATCCCTGTCCCCTCCCTCGTCCGACACTACACATGTGTTTGTTACCAGTGTTCTTCCCCCCCAGCACGTGCACCTCCTTCACTGACGCCTTTGCCACGTACACTTTGATGATGTCGATAGCATGCTCCGCACCCAGCTTGTGCTCGGACTTGATCCTTCTACCTTCCAATGGCCTTGCTGCATCGAGTACATCAAGTGCACCCAGGGCAAGATGCACTGAGCCTCCTACCCTGCGTCCATTTCTCGGGCCACTCACTCGCTGGATCTTGTCGACTCGGACCTCCTGTGGCCACCACCTACTCCTTCCACCAGCAGACTCCTTAGCCTCAACCGCAGCTTCCGCTGTCCCTTTTACATCTACCACAGCCACAACTGTATGCAAGACTGTTGCAGCAGTAGCAGTACGCTCTGACGCAGCCTGAGTACTACCTACACCCTCCGTCCAAGTGGAGCTCGTATCCCTCATCCGGAGCTGTGACCCCACAGTCCGTGGCGCCCGTCAACTCCATCGCTTGGATCCACCAGCTGCAGAGCTTCATCACCATGCAGCTCGGCATCACGCCTCCTCCCCAGGAAAGTACGAGTTGTGTGACTGCTAGCCGAGAGGTCTCCCACAACCAGACAAAGACCGACCTCCAAGGAGACATCGGGAAAGCCGCTTGTTACCCTTCGGGGACGTCTTTGGATGATGTTGCCTGGTTGGATGACTGGCATGATCATTTCACCTCTGTCCCATCCGCTCAGATTGCAACCTCTGTCTCCTTTTCCGCAACCTGTTTCATTGCTCACACTAATGTCACGGCCTTGGTCCGTGACCCCGATGGCACCTGGATCATCGACTCCGGGGCCACGCATCACATTACATCCTGATGCTAGGCGTTTAGCATGTTTGGTCCCATTGGGAATGTTCACAATGTCCACATGGGGTTCGGGCAGATCTTGCTGGTCCATGGTGTTGGCGTCATTCGTTTTTGTGGTCCGTCCAGTGACATCTTTATGAAAATTGTGCTGTATTTGTCTGGTTTGGAACTCAGCCTCTTGTCTGCCATGCTCTTGACCTCATGAGCATGGACTTCCGTCACTCTGGTGGCATTGGCATTGTCTCCCTTCGCCCGTCTGGTCAGGTCATGTTCCGTGTTGTTTGTTGTGACAACCTCTGGCATGTCACTCGACTTCCTTCATCTGTGTCCCCTCCCTCGTTCGACATTGCACATGTGTTTGTCACTAGTGTTCTCTCCCCCAGCACGTACACCTCCTTCACCAACGCCTTTGCCACATACACTCCGATGTTGTTGATAGCATGCTCCGCACCCAGCCCGTGCTCGAACTTGATCCGTCCACTTTCCAGTGGCCTTGTCGTACCGAGTGTATTGAGTGCGCTAAGGACAAGATGCACCGAGCCTCCTACCATGCGTCCTCTTCTTGGGCCACTCACCTACTGGAGCTTGTCCACTCGGACCTCCGAGTTCCTCTCCCGGTTGCATCTGTGGTCGAGGGTGGCTAGTATGTGATGCCCCTCACGGATGACTACTCCCGCTATCGCTGGATCATCTGCCTCCGCCGGAAGAACGACGTGGCCTCCGCCATCCGTGCTTGGCACCTTGCGGCTGAGCGTGAATGCGGTCATACCCTCTGCCATTTTTTCTCTGACCGTGACAACAAGTACATGAGGGACACTACTGCCTATCTCGCCAGTCACGGGGTTTGTCATGAGACGTCCGCCCCTGGGACACCGTAGCAAAACGGTGTCTCCAAGCGCTGGAACCACACCATGGCCGATGTTGTCCGCACCATGCGTGTTAAGTCCGGTTTGTCCAAGGGCTTCTTCTTTGAGGCCATGTCCTATATGACCTGGGTGTGCGTTCCACATGGTCCCCTTCCTTGCCAAGCCACACCGCACACATTGTGGTACGGTCAACGTGCCGATCTTTGACCTGCTCGTGTCTAGGGGTGCGTCGTCAGCGTCTGGCTCACCGAGGACCAACGAGATGGGAGCCTTGCCCCTCGCCACCGTCTCTACACCTTCGTCAGTGTCTCGCATCAGTCCAAGGCGTGGCGATTCTGGGACCCGGTCCAACATCACGTTGTTGAGTCCCGAGATGCCCTATTCTTTGAGGACCTATTCCGTTGCGACCTCCCTCGTGTCCGGTCTACCTCTCCTCTACTTCCGTCGATATTGTCTCATGGGAGAGATACTTTTCGTCCTGCCGCTCTGGCTCCAGAGGCACGGGTCGTCCCACCTGCATCCACATCTCAGACAACGGATGGTCCGGATGCTCCCCCCTCGCCATCCACCTCATCGCCCAGTTCCCCTACAGGCAATGCCATGCACTCCTTAGAGACAGAGTCCTCCCCTGAGTCCTCAACCCAGCCTGACCTCTTGCCTGACTCACTTCCGGCCTCCGATCCACCTCACACCGGGGATCCGCCCGTGTCTAGCGGTTACCCGACGTCAGACACGACGCCTACCCACGCCTTGCCACCTCGTCCTCGCCGAGCTCCCTCTTCCGTCACTGGCACCCCGGTACAGCAGGTCTACATCCGCGCTCTTGGTGTCATTTTGCGACCTTGTAAGCCGGCACCGCCCTCGGGTCCTCGCACCAAGGCTCCCCAGCCTGCCTCCAGCACTCTTGTCAACACACCGACCTCCCCTCACACTGTTGTGAGAGGTGAGCCTGGTATCAAGGTCCTTGGCCTGACGGCTCTTGGCCTCGTTGCTCAGGACAGTCACCCAAGCTCGACCCTCGGCTATGCTATCATCTCCCTGGAGCAACGCTGTGCGGTGTCCGCCACCCTGGCCCGGGCCCCTGCAGGACTTTGCGCTGCCCGTGTGCTGACGGCACGTCCTTCCCCATTGGCACCCGACCGACAGAGCCTATGTGAGGCCCGTGCTGCTCCCGACGTATATCAATGGGAGGTTGCATGTTAGGAGGAGCTCGTTGATATCAACAAACACACAGTGTACAAGCTCGTGGAGCTCCCTCCTGGCCGCAAGGTGATAGGGACAAAGTGGGTGTTTCACCGAAAGTGGAAGCCAGATGGCACCCTGGACAAGTTCAAGGCCCGGCTCACTGCCAAGGGCTTCTTCCAGGTTGCTAGAGTTGACTATGACCAGGTCTTTGCCCCGGTTGGTCGTTTCACCACCTTCCAGTCGCTATTCAGCTTAGTATATTATTCAGTCGCACAGCATGGTTGGGAGCTCCGGCAGATAGACATGAGCAACGGCTTTCTTCACGATGTTCTCGATGGTGAGGAGCTCTACATGACCCAGCCCCCTGGCTTTGAGGATGGGACAGGCCGAGTCTAGCGACTACGAAAGGCCCTGTATGGCCTTAAGCAGTTTCCTCGATGCTGAAACATCGAGATCAGCCGTACCCTTCTGAAGGGTGGATTTCTCCGCAACACTACAAACCCGGCACTCTTTATCACTCCTCCTGGAACTCCCTTCCGTACGATCCTCGTCTACGTGGATGACCTACTCATCGCGTCTCCCAACCTTGCCATTGTCAAGAAGGTGAAGGAGTTGCTGAAGGCGACCTACAAGATGAAGGATCTCGGGCCAGTGCAAGTGTTTCTCGGCATGAAGATTAAGCGCGATCTTGCGCACGACATCACACGGGTACATCAGGCAGTGTACGTTCAGACTCTTGCTGACTGCTTTACCGATCTCCTGACCGCTGTCTCCAGCGCTTCCACCCTGATGACCCCAGAAGGGCAGGCAAAGCAGAAGCTACCGACGCCAGCACCTTGGGTGTAACGGTGGACATCGCGACATTCCTCCGCGTCATTGGGTCACTCATGTTTCTCGCTACCACCACACGGGCCGACATCACCTTTTCCCTAAATGTCCTCGTCCAGTTCTCACAGGTCCCACACTAGTTGAACCTTGATGCAGCCGTTTGCGTGTTGCGGTATGTGGTCTCCACCCCACGCCGAGGCCTCACTTTCCGTCGGCAGCTGTCCGTGGTAGCCGTGGGCTACACTGACTGCGATTGGGCATGGAGCCCAGATGGGAAGAGCCGTAATGGTTGGATCTTTCGCATTGAGGGTACGGCAGTTTCATGGTATAGCGGGAAGCAAGGGTGTGTCACACGTAATACAACAAAGGCAGAGTACGTGGCTTTGGGCGTTGGTGCATATCAGAGTGAGTAACTGCGTCGCTTGTTGGGAGAGTTGCGTCAGCCTGTGTCGTCCATCACCTTGCATTGTGACAACGAGAGTGCCGTTGCGATTGCTGACAATGATGGTGTCCACCATGCACGCACAAAGCATATCAATGTTGAGCATTTAGAAACAATCACCTCATGAAAACGTGTGCTATGCATTTCACCATACACGGGAAACTATAAAAAAAGTTCCCTGTAAGCCAATACTGGTTAATAGAATATTCCACAAACCTTCCTGTGGACACATGTTCTTTTCCCCTGTACACACTTCATTCGGAGGGAATTTCCTCAAGGTTTGAGGAAGTTTCATGTAGTTAAAACAGCTAGAAATTAATTCAACAATAATTTTTGGAAGCATATGAAGTTGTTTTTATAAACAAAGAGCAACGGTATGAAGATTCATAAACATGTCTCAACGATGAGGTTAATCAACCTGGAAAACCTTTACCAAAAATTCAATTTGAGTCTTATCTAATAGTTCCTAGGCCTATTATCTCAATTTGATCATTCTCAACCCCATTTCCTTCAAGATGTTGACATGACAATGACCTATTTTTGTCTTCAGACAGGCAGAGTGAACAGCGTATATTTTTTTAGATGACATGTTACAAGCAATTTGACCTATGAAGGTCGTTGTTTTTAGCTTGTCCGAAACAATCTCCCCCCCCCCCCCTTCGCGCCCCACGTGCACGTCGGTTTCTGCGCAAGGACCACTCGAATGTACACAAGTTCATTTCTTGCTCTCAATGTTTCCGAGAAACTTCACTTGTACACATGAGGTCTCGATGTCTACTGACAAACATGTGCACTCACACATACAATTTTAATACACTTTTAATGTTGCGGGTGAGGGAGGGAGGCCATCCGGTTCTACGATCGTGATCCCCCCTTCCCTCCCTCGAACTGAGAAGTGCATGTGGTCATTGTACGGGGAAGTGTATGCGAATAGCCATGCGAGAGGCAACAAAGTATACACTTGTGTACCAATCGATGCGACTTCTTGTTGTCGTCAATTCATCTCGATCGACGGTGAGCAAAGAAAATTTGCCCTGACCATCCCACCAAGCCTCCGGGTTTAGAGAAGGTTTGCGATGAAGTTGTGATTGAAACTGTGCACATCTGGATCAGCGCATGTGGAGCACAATACAAGACACAGTTGATGGTTGTAAGAAACCACGAGTCCAAACTGTCCACCAGTGCCCGCTTCGCGTTCAACAAGAACTTAGAAATATACGTACCCAAACGCGCACACACCCTATACACTCTCACATTTTTGGGCAAGGGCATGCGCGATGACGGTTTGAGTTCGAAATTGCCCAACCCTGTATAAAGTACAAACTGTACGAGTGTGTGACTGCGTGTCGATATGCATATGATGTGATGTGCATGACTTGAATAAGAATAATTCGTTTATAAACCATTTTCAATGTTGAGGGATTGACGGCTTGTATCGTTTATGGATAAGAGGGAGCCCAAATGGAAAAGATAAAGAAGACTGAAATACTGTCGAACCATTGGTTATTATAATTTATCCTATAATTGGATGACTACGATAGGTTTGTAGATGCTAGTAGATTCATTTATCATGTAATTGCCGGAGTCAATACATCAATTCCTGCAAACGACGTTCGTCTTTACCCAACGGGACCCATTTCCGGGGGTCGGAGGCCTCGATACCTCACCGCGTCAGTCGGAGGAAACGACAAAGAAAGTGCTTGACTAGTGAAGACGCCCCTATTGGCCCTCGGCCTCAATAGGCCGACCTGATTTATGAGAGATTGTTACGCGGCAGCCAGCCTGACGGTCCAGTGAACTCAGAGAACTTGGGAAAACAAAGACTGGTTTACATCGGTATATGACAAGGGTTCTGCTATATAGGCTAACGCATTGGAGCTAAAACATATGTCAGACGATGAAACTACACACATAACCATTGCCGTGTTTGAGGTTCGACTGTGTCTACATAATTGTCCTATTTGTTTCTTTTCATATATCGCTGTAAGTGCAAAAATCAAAGTGTTTCTACAAATTTACCATGGTCGAAGCTTAAGATTTTCAAAATAGAATTTGTCCCTTGTTATGATTCGGACGATGTGAAGTAGTGCGTTAAGGGTTTTATACCAAAGATTTACTAAAAATAAGCGTACACATTTTCCTTGTGCACGCATTTGGACATATTTTACATCACATATGTGTAAGGGTTTGGATTGAATCTTTAATGAATGTTCCATTTCACTATTTGTGCACATGAAAAATAGTGTACACCTCCACCCAACATACAAAAGTGTAAATCAGTACAAACAGTCCATACACATATCCGTGCACCTCCACTTACACTCCCCACATACACTTTCTACCCTCCCTCTCCCCCCCCCTCTCCCTCTACAAGAGATTAACTACCAACCAACCTCATTCACATCAGTCACACCAACATACAAAAGTGCACATTAGTACACACAGTCCATACACATATCCGTCCACCTCCACTTACACTCCCCACATACACTTTCTACCCTCC
>SZWC01006540.1:97033-134037 GCA_023375785.1 Penium margaritaceum
ATGACGACGACGACGACGACGACGACGACGACAACGACGACGACGACGACGACGACAACGAAGACGACAACGACAACGACGCCGACGACAACGACAACGACGACAACGACGACAATGACAACGGCGGCACGACAACGACGACGACAACGACGACGACGACAACGACAACGACGACAACGACGACGACGACGACGACGACGACGAGGACAACGGCTGCGGCGACGACGACCAGGACCGAGGCTGTTAGATCGAAATCGGACAGCTCATCCGAATCTGATCTAATGTCACTATCCGATCCGAATCCAGTTAGGATTCGGATCCAGTGACTTCGGATCGGATCGGATTCGGTTTCGTCCCTATAATGATCGGATCGAATTGGATTCTATGCGATCCAATCCGAACATTTCACAGTTTGGGTAGTTTGGATTCCAAACTTCTGCCCCAGTCCGAAGTAAAAACTGATATCTGAAGTGAAACCATTTAAACTGACCAAAGCCGATCTAAACCAACGTTCACACAGAGGTTTGGATCGGGTTCGGTTTTTCCTTCGTTCACTTCTGATCGGGTCAGATTGGATCTGAATCCGATCTTTAAGATCTGAACAGCGACGGGGACGGCGACGGGGGCGGCGCCGGGGACAGTGACGGCAACCGTTATGGCGACAACAGCAACGGCGACGGCGATGGCGATGGCGATGGCGATGGCGACGGCGACAGCGACGGCGACGGCGGCGGAGACGGCGGCGGCGACGGCGACGGCGACAGCGATAGCGACGGCAATGGCAATGGTGAAGATGAAGTTTAATGCGACTGCAATGGTGACAGGGAGGTGACGGTGACCTTGACAGTGACAGTGACAATGTCAGTGACAATGACAGTGACAATGACAGTGACAATGACAGTGACGATGACAGTGACGATGACAGTGACGATGACAGTGACAATGACAGTGACGATGACAGTGACGGGGAACATGATGGAGAAGGTAACTGCAACATCAGCAATGAGGTCGACGATGAGGATGTCAACGGCTGTGACGATGACAACAACGACGACAACAACAACGACAACGAGGACGACGACGACGAAGGCGATGATGACAACGACGACGACGACGACGACGTCGACGACAACGTCAACGACAACGACGACGGCGACGACGACGACGTCGACGACAACATCAACGACAACGACGACGACGACGACGACGACGACGACGACGACAACGACGACGACGACGACGACGACGACGACGACGACGGCGCCGACGCCGACGATGCCGCCGACGACGCCGCCAACACCAACGACGACGACGACGACGACGACGACGACGACGACGACGACGACGACGACGACAACGGCGGCGCCGGCGGCGGCGGCGTTGGCGTCCGCAGCAACGACAACGGCGGCAGGGCAGCGGCGGCAGCGGCGATGACAGTTACAACTGGCATCGCAACGAAAGTAAAGTGAAAGCGATCACAGCGGAGAAGACAGCAAAGGGAAGCACGAGGTCAACCAACAGTGCGGCCGGACTCACCTCCAGAAACCCGCCGCTGTCAGCCAGCAGAGCCTTGAGCGCCCTCTCCGTCTCCGCCAGCCCCAGCCCGGCCTTGCTCGCAACGTCTCCCACCGTCACGCGCACCCTCCCCCGCTCCGCACCACTGCCTCCGCCGGACTTCCCCGACTCCGCCAGCCTGTCCACAGCCGCCAGCACCGCCTCCCTCAGGCTGGCCGGCAGGCTGTCCGACTCCGCCGCGCCGCGCGGCTTCAGGGCGTCGGCCAGGCGGGAGGCGGCGCCGGCCACTGGAGAGGGGGAGGAGGAGGAGGAGGCGGCTGCGCGTGGGATGAGGGTGGTGGAGAGAGGGCGGCTGAGGTGGATGGGCCTGGCAGCGCGGCCTAAGGCAGTGTGTCTGCAGGTGCCGTGTCTGGTGAGGTGGTCCCGTAGATGTTTCGGAGGCTGCTGCTGCTGCAACGGCGTCGGCAGATTCAGTGCACGGGAAGAGGAGGAGGAAAACAAGGAGGAGGGCGAGGGCGATGAAGAGCGCAGAGCAATGCAGGAGACGGACCGCGAGGGGGAGGAGGAGGCAAACGCCGGCGAAGGCTGCTGCGGCCGTGGAAGCAGCGCTGACCGCCGCTGCTGCCGCTGCTGCTGATGCTGCTGCCCTGGTCCATGGTAGTCCGGGCCCAGTGAGCAGGGCAGCCGGAGCGGCCGGCCAGGCGGCGCGGAGAGGGCAGGCAATGGCCCCATGTGCGGCCCGCTGTCCTTGCTGGCCGCAAATCAGCGGAATCCCAGGCCCACTGCGCTACTTGCCTCGTAGACGGAGTTTGCTTTGGTGAGGGGCCCACGACAAGCAGAGTCTCTGCTGCAGAGAGTGGGGTGCAGCAGTGCAGCGATAGGATGCAGATCGGTGCCGTTCAAGCCGCGCACGGGCACACACCAGCTGATGCCTCTTCCACCTGCTGCTGCTGGTTGTGCGGGGTGGTCTTGACGGCGGTGGTGGTAGGCGGCGAGCGATGCTGGCGAGTGGTGACGGTGATGACGGTGGTGTTAGTGGTCGTGAAGGGCCTGGCGATGGAGAAAGGGGACCACTGGAGCTTCAAAGCCTATCGCAGCCGTTGCTACCACCGCTGCTGCCCGTCTCGCTGCTTCTGGACGAGCAGTTGCTGTGGCTGCCGCGCTGTGTTAGCTGCTGCTGGACTCGGAGGTCGATGGGGAGACACCGGCGAACGCTTCCTCGACCGTGCGCGCCGGAGGTTGCGTGCGTCAGATATTTTTCGTCGTGGCAGGCAGTGGTGGTGGCCAGCGTTCAAGCCACCACTGAGGATGCGGACAGCACGTTCCAATCGCACTGCAACATTCTTCAGCTGGGCCAATGTCCTAAAGGTATGCAGAATCACAGGGAAAATGAACCTGGGCGTGAGGCCGCTTCCCATTCTCCCGCCTGGCCGAAAACAATTGCCTGCAAGCCGGAAGAGAGAATTCCTCAAGAGGCAAAACACCTGATTGACCCCAAACGCGGGTGGTGAATCTTGAATGAACCAAAATTCAAATTCTTTCAAAATATTCTAGCAAACACAAGGCTATCTATTCAATGAATAAAAATATGCCGGGATCAAAATAAATTCCTAAAGAAGTTCACAGTCATTCATGAAAAAAAAACCATAGTGTGATTAAGGGTAGCTCTTCTCCGTGGTCTCACCTCCTGAAGATAGGTTTTCAAGGAGGTTTTCAAACCTTCCTCATCAACATTCTTATGCTTTATGGTTTTATAAAAAATATATTTTCATCAATAATTTCATTGAGTGGTAATCTTCCAATAACATGGCTTTATGAGATATTAAGAACTTGAAAAACCTTATTTGGTTTAATACAAGCTTACGAAAACCAAGTTCTCACCACATACTAACATTTCCTATCTGATGGATTCCTACAAATATTCAATCCTTAAAGCAATATCCAATATTTTTCTTTGTGCATCAAGAACTTGGTGAATACATGTGTTATTATGAAAATTTTAAGGTAAAAATATAACTAGAAAAATGGAACCATATCCGATTTCTTATGATTAAAGCATGTACATTCACATAAAAGTACAATATTATATAATAAATCGTAAATTAAGGATCTAAATGCCACTCTTTTGACACTTGATTTATGAGATGATTCACTAATGAAGCACAAAAAGTGAGACCATGGTGCATGAAAACCAAGGAAAGTCAATAATAAATGCATTCATCCTTAATTTTCCGCAGTTATCCTACTTTCAAAAACTGGGATTTAGTTTATTTCAAATAAATTTATTTTTTTATTATTTTTTGTACACCTAATTAATATAATTATACCCTACCCATTGTTTTATGAACTCCCATCCCATATTATTCAGATGATCTATTTAAATTTTATGCAACATAAGTTGTTACTATTCTTCTTCATTGCTTAGCCTATTAACATCCTCAGTCACAAAGAAAACAACTTGCAACTTAAAACAAGCAATCAACAACCCCTTCAAGTAGGATTTATGTTACATACAATTTAATCATGGACATACATTAATGTCGCATGGCATGAAACATCAACATTACGTTTTCATACCGTTCCTTACTACTTGTAAGATGTTTATCTTGATGATTGGGTGTGGTAGGCTATTATTTTCATCGTTATGTTGATTATTCCTACCCTATACGTAGTCAAGCATGTTATTTATTTATAAATTGGATTGATTTATTATTAATATTAAAATTGAAATAATTTAATTATGATAAATTTTTAATTAAATAACATCCAATTAAAAACTCTCATTATTCCCTCGTAAATAATGTTATAATTGCTTTGTATAAAAAACTAAATTTATGATTATGTACATATTCATTTTATAAGGACCACTCATAATGGTCTCGGGTCGTGTGAATTAGCATGGTTCATACACCTCATAGCCTTGCACTATGAAAGGTTATAAGGTTATCCCGCTTCACATGTGTGTGTTCAACCCTCCTGCCTCTTGGAAGAAAATCTTACTAAAACCTACATGAGCTTCACCAAATGTAATTACATTTTGATTTTAAAATTTTCCTATCTTTTCAGCTTTTAAAACTTCTTTTTTGAAAAATGAGATTGAGAAAGCCTGTTTCAAAATCTTGTTGTTCTTCATTTGTGAGTCATTAGTTTGAATTAGTGACTGAAAGGATGTTTCGTCATGAGGGTCTACACGATGCGTCTTCGTGGTTTTTTTTCTATGTCATACGATGAGCAATGGATTGTACCAACAAAAAAGAATAATATTGGGTCTTGTTCTACACTAGAGCTGAGAGATTTTTGATTAAGTAGACAAACTCTCATTTCCCTTGGAACAAAGAGGTCGCAGGTGAGAATGTTCAATGCCTATGTTAGTTGAACCCACTTTAATTTGTTCAATCCTCCTTGCTATGGCCTTTCTCTCTGATATATTACATGCAAATTTAGTAACATATAGAAATACGTACTCGAAGCTAAACTTCATTGCACGGTGGAAATAATCCACAGTGCACTTGGACAGATGCGGCCCCCATTGGGGGCAACATGGTGCACTGGATATTGCTCCACGTGTTCACCGGACTTCTGTTACAGACATAGAGAGAAACGTTTTCAATGGTGTCTCTTGTCGTGGATAGGGCCTTCGCCCGCGTCTTCTCTCTCCGCTTACTCGGAAGGACCAATCGAAGAACAGGACCTCGATCATTGTAGGCCGCCATTGACCTCAAGGGTGCAGCGACATCCGGTTGCTCGTACGGCTACGGCGAGGAACGTCAGCAAAATAACACAATCCACATTCTGGACCTAAAAAAACGTCCACGTATCTACCAACCTATTATCTATATTCACAAAACAAGTCTTCACTATACTTCTACACAGCCACCATCAAATCCAAAATTATCACATTTTGGGTCATAAAGGACAATTATTTTAATTCTAATAACATTTGGGTGAAATTTTAGTGGAGCCCATCGTTTGGGTCGATAGATGAACGATGTCCATAGTCGACAACAAAACAATGGCGTTGTCCATGGTTCAAAACGATATGTCAGCGGTTTCCACGGTAAAAACATAACATAAGTTGAATAAATGACAGAGTTTCCCATGTTCTCTATTATGCGAGCGAAAAGGGAATAACATGACAAGTGTGTCCACTATACACTCGAAGTATTCAGTCGTGAATGACCCGCATGTCCTAAACAACTGTCGCATGTTGAGAAGCTCTCTGTTGAAGTTCGTTGGCCACTCACAACTCTTTTCCCTCTTGCGTCCCACACTCTTCACACACTCATGTACAGATTAAGTGACAATGGTCCCACCTGGGGAATTGTTTGACGCGCCCTTCCTGGCTGAAGCCGTCGACACCCTCAAGCTGCTGCTGCTACTGGACCCAGGAGTGCCTTCTGGCACAAAAACGTGACCATGGCATGACTCTCATGATTTTCTATGACTCTCTGTGATGCGGTAGATGCTAGGGCTCGTACATTCTCACTGTCGTGCCCTGCATCACGTTGTCTTGCTTTGCATGTGGTGGGGGAGCTGTATTTTCCCGGGTGCTGATCCTTAGGGGGCCACCGTGCCGGTTTTTGACCGTGCATCGGTGAGTAGCCGCCCTCGGTTTATTCCGAGAGGTCGGGCTCGACCCCCGGGTGGCGGCACTTGCACACCCGAGTTTGATGCTCGTGGTGAGTGAGTGCTCACCGGTACTAGTCTCGCTCGCTGCCCTCCTATCTCTTGTCTTGGGTTGAGTGCAAACTTTGCAAACAAGTTACCGCATCCATGGCGTGTCTCGCTCGTTGGTGCTTGTTGCATTCTCCCGCCTCACCACACATGGACTGGCTAGCTAAGCAACTTCCTAGCAACTACTGGTATCAGAGCACGTGAGCCTTCTCTCTCACCGTTCCGCGGTCCTGGTCCTTGAAGCTTCCGCGGCCATTGTCTCCCATGGTCGGCACATCACTGCAGTCGGTCTCACAGCTGCTCCCCGTCTTCACTACTCGCAAGTTCGCAGCAGCCGTCTAAGCTTCTCCGCTTCACCACCCTCGATCTCTCGAGACTGCTCATTCATGTCCGGGGGCCTCGCGAGTTCTCCTACCCGCTCGCACGTGCACACGTCCTCTCGTTGGCGTGAGGTGCTGGAATCTCTCCCGGCCCTAGCACTGCTCTCAGTTGCCCTACTACTCTCTCCAGCCGTTCTCGGCTGTTCTCGAGATCGTCCGTGGTTCTCGGGCCCTCACCGCACCTCCCGCCTCCTCTTTTCTCTCGGCGAGCTCTTGCCTCACCCGGCTGCTCTCGCGTGCCTCTCACGCTCTCTGCTCTCGCAGCTGTCAGCCTTTCTTCGCAGACACTCTCGACTGCACACGGTTGCCCTTGGGTGTCCGTGACTTGCGGGTGTTCCTGTCACCCAAGAGTTTTCCTGTCCCCCCGCTACGCTCGAGCGCTTATCACTCTCCCTTGCTATCACAGTAGCTTGTGAAATCCCCTCTCTGCTCTCCGTAACTGCTCTTCAACTACTATA
Source organism: Penium margaritaceum (assembly GCA_023375785.1). Lineage (NCBI taxonomy): Eukaryota > Viridiplantae > Streptophyta > Zygnematophyceae > Desmidiales > Peniaceae > Penium > Penium margaritaceum. The sequence goes on from SZWC01006540.1 coordinate 104,061, forward strand.
GCAGCCACAGCAGCCATCCTGGATTCACCACCGCTCGACGGGCCCCCGGACGAGGAGCTTGATTCCCCTTGCACTACAGCATGTCACGCTGACCACGGATGGGAGGAACCTCGGGATTACGACCCTCCCATGCCTCGAGACAACGACACACCACTCTGGTTTCACATGCTTGACTCCTCTTACTGGCAAGAGTATCTGGAGAGGGAAGCAGTTACACGGGAGGAAGATATCAACCTACAGGTCTACACCGCGGACAATCTGCCACCGTCACCCCCTCATCCTCCAACCATGCAACCGCCAGCTGGCACCCCACCAATCGCGTTTGCATCTACCTCCAACGCCACCGCCGATCCGTCCCCCGCTGTTGCCACATCTGCTGGACCGTCTCCAACACCGGAGGTACCTGGCGTCATCCCTGTGCTTCCAGTGTACACAGACTCCATCGGCCTCGCGGGGGCCATTCTTCACGCAGCAGCAGGGGCCGCAGCAACCTTTGCTGCCACTTCCCGTGCCTGTAGGGCTCCCACTCAGACTACGGTGGGTCGTACAGCCGACGCCTACGCCCACATAGCAGCTTCTCTCACCCTGCTTGCCGCAGCCGCAGCAAACATCGCCACCCAAGTCAGAGCAGTAGCAGCATCTGCCGCCACCGCTGCCTCATCCGCCGCTGATGCCACTGCAGCTGCCGTTGGCTCCATCCGCGCCTCCACCACAGCAGCTATCCTGACCCCCACAGGTGTTCCACGTGAGCTGATTCCACACGTCACCACAGGGGTCTTTGTTGCATCTGCATCTGCGGCAATGACTGGAGGCACTTTCACCGGCCTTCTGTGCCTGACAGTGGCAGTCGCAGGATGGGTGGCAGTGCTCTTCTCCTCAACAGCAGCTGTGGTGGCTCCTCTCTTCGCCCTGCTGCCCGGTCACTAGTTCGGTGAGACCATTCCTCACTTTGCATTTCACACTCACTGCCTCCCCTCTCTTATCTGTGTTCGCATTCTTGCTCTAGTTTTTTTTGCCTTCTCACCATGCCTGTACCAGAAGACAATCTAGAGGCCCTCTAAGCCGCCCTTAGCGAGGCGCAGGCTGAACGCCGAAAGGCGGAGGATGAGTTGCACCGTGAGCGGGGCACAACAAGAGCTGGCCGCCGCGGTGGCCGCGTTGGTTCTTGAGCATCTCCGCTCTGACCCAGCTTTTGCTGTCATTCTCCCTACTGCTTAATCAGGGTCTACTGACTCATCAGCGCCGCCTGTTGGTGGCGTCGCCAACTCCTCCTCTCCTTCTCTCCCCGCTGCAACAACCTCTACTCGTGCTCTCCCACCAGCGCGGCAGAAAGATTTTGAGACGCCGCCCTCGCAATTCACCTCAAAACTCACCTTCACATCCTGGGAGACGCGCTTCAGTGCATGGGCTCAGGGTGAATTCCTGTGGGAGTATTACTCGCCTGCCAAGCCGCCTTTTGTGCCTCAGCCAACAGAGGCTACCCGTGTTGTGCGGGCCCTTATCAACGCCAACCCTGATAATCTTCTAGATGACATCGGTACGTACAATGCGGACCCAATTTGAGGCATCAATGCAGACCCAGTGGGTGCTTATGCGCTGATCCACCGCCGCGAAATTGTTACTGGGCATGCTGCTCAGAGCGCACTCACTGTTCAGTTCAACACATTGCAGATGCGAGCTGACGAGCCGGCAGATGAGTACTGGGTGCGCAGCCTACGCTTGCTGCGTGACCTTGGCAAGGCCCTCCCCGGACCCCTCTCCGCATGTCTGTCCATTGTCGCTGGCCTCATCCCTGAGCTGGCTGACCTGTATCTCCATGTCTCCCAAGCAAAATTTGAGCGCCTTGCCTCTACACCTGTCCCTGCTGATTCCCCACCGGGGATTGGTCCCCTCTTTGATTTCACTGCTTCACGTCTCACTGACTTGTGGAACGCTCTTCAAAACAAACGCATGCATCGTGCCGCCATTGCAGCAGTCACTACCTCCTCACCCTCCACCTCTGCAGCGGCATCATCCACTGCCTCCTCTCAGGCGTAAGTCAACTCCACACAGTCCGCTGGCCGCGGGGGGGGGGGGAGTGGCTGCAGCTTCGGCCGTGGTGGTGGCCGTGGGGGCAAAGGGCGTGGGGGTGGGCTTGGCGGCAAGGGCCCTACCTCCTCTGTCGCTGACGTCACCTGCTGGAACTGCAGCGCCGCCGGCCACTCCGCGCCCAAATGTCCAGTCCCTCGCGACGATGCATGCCTTGCTTCCTCCATGCGTGCACATTGGGCCCGAACCGGTGTCACCGGCTCATCTGCTGCTGCCACCGTGACAGTCGCGTCCTCCTCATCCTCCTCATGTGCCTCGGCCCTATCTACTACCCTCGCTCCTCTCCAACCAACACCACCTGCACCCAGCCCCTGGGACTGGGTGCCACCATCGTCCGGCCCTCCATACTACGCCCCCCCCTCCCCACTACTCCGTTCCTCACTGGGCTTGTGACGATGGCCACTACTCCGACCGCTCATCTGACCGCTCCTCCGATCATTCCTCTGATCGTCGAGACGAGGAGCACACTCTTGAGCGTCGGCTGGTAGAACTTCTTCATCTTCGCTCTCAGGGAGGTGAGAGTGTGAGTGGCCAGTCCCGTGTGTCGTTCTGTGAGTCGGATCTTACCCTCCATGGATCTGCCTCTGGTGGTGTGCAAGGGGAGTTGCTTGATGATCGTGCCTGGATTGAAGACTGGCAGTCTCACACGTTCCCCTCACATCTTGGTCATCCATCTCCTTCCTCCCTCCGTGGCACTGTTGCTGTCTGCTTGGTTCTTCCTTCCACTTGTGCCTCACCTGGCCTCTAGATCATTGATTCCGGGACCACACATCACATGACCTCTTGTCGTTCCTCCTTCGTGTCCCTCGGGCCCGTTCAGTCTGTGCGTTCTATACAAACTGGCTCCGGCCAGCTTCTCCCTGTTCAAGGTGTTGGTGTTGTCCCCTTTGTTGGCCCCGGGGACGCTGTCTACCTCCCCGACGTCCTGTACGTCCCTGACCTTGAGGTCAGCCTCCTCTTTGTGACCACCCTTGACGATCAGGGCATGGACTTCTCGTCCAGCCGCGGTCTTGCCTCCATCCCTCTCCGCTCTTCTGGACGTGTCGTGCTGCGTGGTGTGCGATGTCATCGCTTGTTCCGTGTGCCGCTCACTTTGCCCTCACATTCCGCTGCCTCTGCTTTTGTTCATGTCGCTCCTTCGCTGTCCCCTGATCATGCTGATCTCCTACATCATCGCCTCTGTCACATTCACACTGCCGCAATCCAGCGGCAGCCTGCATACGGCCATGACCCTGCCACTTTCTCTCCTCCCTGCACGTCCACTTGCCTTGACTGTGCCAGTGGAAAAATGCACCGCTCACCATTCTCCACCTCTGAATCCACCACCTCACACCCACTTGATCTGGTGCATGCCGACATCATGGGCCCGTTTCCCCAGGACTTCCTTAGTGGCATTGGCCGTTACGTCCTGTGTCTCACTGATGACTACTCCCGCTACCGTTGGGTTTTTGCCCTGCGCCACAAGAGTGAGGTCACCGAGGTCCTGGAGTCGTGGCTCCCACAGGCCGAACGCGCTTGTCTTCGGTCCTTGCGCGTGTTTCGCAACGACCTTGGTGGTGAGTTCTATGGTCCCACGTCTCGCTTTCTTGAGTTCCGTGGTGTCCGGCTTGAGTCCTCTGCCCCCTACACACCACAACAAAATGGTGTGTCTGAACGCTGGAACCACACTCTTGCTGACGATGTCCGTTCTCTGCTCTCTGCCTCTGGTCAGTCTCCTCTCTTCGCCTTTGAAGCTATGTCCTACATGACTTGGGTCTGGAACCGCATCCCGCATGGGCCCCTTCCCCACACTGTCACTTCCTTTGAGCGGTGGATTGGCCAGCGTGCGGACCTCCGTCTTGCCCGCATTTGCAGCTGTCTTGCATCCGTCTGGATGCCCGTCGACCAACGTGACGGTAAGCTTTCCCCTCGTGGTCGCCTGTGCATTTTTCTTTGCATCTCTCCCTTCTCCAAGGCGTGGCACTTCTGGGATCCTTCGCGCTGCCGTGTCATTGAGTCTCGTGACGCTCTCGTCTTTGAACACCTGTTTGAGCGTGACACTTCCCGCTTTGGTGGGTCCCTTCCTCCGCCTCTTCGGGGTGGGGGTGGACCTCTGCCCTCTGGGCCTGCTATTCTTCCCTCGATGCGTCCCTCGGTCCCCTCTGACTCCTCCTCTGCCGAGCAGAGCTCTCCCTTGTCCACGTTCCCCTCACCGACGTTATCACCCTCCACGGCTCCCTTGGCCTCACCCAGTTGTTCCTCTGGCTCCCCTACCGGCTCCCCTGTCGTATCGTCCTCTTCTCCTACTCGTGCCCCCATCTCACTGCCTCCTACTGTCGTCTCAGAGCCACCTCTTGACTCTTCCCCTCCTCCTGAGCCGACTCGCCCCGCTGCTCCCTCCTCTTCTGCACGTGTTCCATCCATTCCCCCAGTCTCACCCTACACGCGCTATGGACGCCTACGGGCTCTTCCCTCTCAGCCTCACCCTGTTATCTCTTGTGACCCTGGTCTTTGTGCTCTTGGCCTCACCACCTTTGGCCTGTCTACAGTGATGTCTGTCATACACCCGAGCACCGCACTTGGCTACTCTCTTGTCGAACAGGAATTCCACTCAGCCATGTCCTCTTCTATAGCCGGGTATGTTGCCTCATGCTTTGCTGCCGCCGGCCTTTCTCCTCTTCCTCACGAACCACAGACTGTGCAGGAAGCCCGTACAGCCTCTGACTCGCCGCTGTGGGAGCAGGCCATGAAGGCCGAACTCGATGCTCTGTCTGATCACGGCGTGTATGAGCTTGTTGACCTCCCACCGGGTCGCAAGGCAGCTGTTGCCAAGTGGGTATACCGTCGTAAGATGAACCCAGACAACACAGTTGAACGGTACAAGGCTCGTCTCACCGCCAAAGGGTTCTTTCAAATCCCTGGTTTCGACTTTGACGAGACCTTTGCCCCAGTCGGTCGCTACACCACAGCCAGGGCTCTTCTCAGCCTAGTCGCTCAGCATGACTGGGAGCTTAAGCAGATGGACGTCAACAATGCCTTTCTTCATGGCAAGTTGGATGAAGAGATTTACATGGTACAGCCGCCTGGCTTCTCTGATGGCACCAACCAGATTTGGCGATTGCGCAAGGCCCTCTATGGCCTCAAACAGTCCCCACGGTGTTGGAACCAAGAGATCACAACCACCCTTGAAATGGGGGACTACAAACGGAGTGTCGTGGATCCGGCGCTCTTTCTCGGGCCTCCCACCAAACCACTTGTTGCCATTCTTGTGTACATGGACGACCTTCTCATTGCCTCTCTCGATGCTGCGTCTGTGACTACCGGCAAGTCTCTGCTCCAAGCGACATACAAGATGAAGGATCTTGGTCCAGCCCGTGTCTTTCTGGGAATGGAGTTGGAGCGGGACCGTGCACGTCGCGTTTTGCATATCCATCAGGCTGCATATGTGCGTACTTTGGGGGAGCGCTTCGCCCCACTCCTCATGTCCATTCCCACAACGTCCACTCCCATGACGCCTGCTGGTCAGTCTCTCCTGAAGTCACTTGAGATCTCAAAGCTGGGGGAGACGGTTGACGTGACCGACTACCTTCGTGTCATTGGCTCTCTGATGTACCTCGCCACGAGCACACGTGCAGATGTGGCTTTTGCTGTCAGCTTTCTGTCTCAGTTCTCACAATGCCCCCACGAGCGCCACCTCGAGGCAGCATTGCGAGTGGTGCGGTACGCCCTCTCCACCCCTCGTGCCGGACTGCACTTTCGTGCACAACCCTCTGTCGTAGTGGGCGGCTTCACAGACAGTAACTGGGCGCATGATTCTGATGCTCACAGTCGTACAGGGTACATCTTTCTGGTTGGTAGCACTGCAGTTTCCTGGAAAAGTGACAAGCAAGGGTATGTGGCACGCAGCACTGCTGAGGGTAAGTATGTTGCTCTAGGTGCAGGCACTTGTGAAGCTGTCTGGTTGTGTCGTCTGCTGCAACAATTGTGTGTTCCCATCCGTTGTATCACTCTGCGCTGTGACAACCAAAGCACAAAGGCCATTGCTGAGAACAGTGGCATGCATCATTCACGCACCAAACACATCAATGCGGAGCATCATTTTGTTCGTGAGTGCATTGTTGTTGGCATTGTTCAGGTTGCTTGGGTTGATACACGGTCGCAAAGAGCTCTCTAAGGCTCTGAGCCGAAATGTATTCAAAAGTGCTGTTCACTCTGTGGGTCTCATCAGTCCGCATGATCCAGGTTGATTGTCATTGCTCCCTATCTCTCGCCTCTTGTAATCACCGCTTGTGATTTCCTTATATGTGTGTGGGTTGCGTGTCTGCGGATCATGGGGGAGTGTTGAAGTTTGTTGGCCACTCACAACTCTATGCCCTCTTGCCTCCCACACTCTTCACACACTCATGTACAGATTAAGTGACAATGATCCCACCTAGCGAAGTGTTTGACGCACCCTTCCTGGCTGAAGCCGTCGACGCCCTCAAGTTGCTGCTGCTACTGGACCCAGGAGTGCCTTCTGGCACAAAAACGTGACCATGGCATGACTCTCATGATTTTCTATGACTCTCTGTGATGCGGTAGATGCTAGGGCTCGTACATTCTCACTGTCGTGCCCTGCATCATGTTGTCTTGCTTTGCATGTGGTGGGGGAGCTGTATTTCCCCGGGTGCTGATCCTTAGGGGGCCACCGTGCCGGTTTTTGACCGTGCATTGGTGAGTAGCCGCCCTCGGTTTATTCCGAGAGGTCGGGCTCGACCCCTGGGTGGCGGCACTTGCACACCCGAGTTTGATGCTCGTGGTGAGTGAGTGCTCACCGGTACTAGTCTCGTTCGCTCCCCTCCTCTCTCTTGTCTTGGGTTGAGTGCAAACTTTGCAAAAAAGTTACCGCATCCATGGCGTGTCTCGCTCGTTGGTGATTGTTGCATTCTCCCGCCTCACCACACATGGACTGGCTAGCTAAGCAACTTCCTAGCAACTACACTCTCTTGACAGCCTGTGGTTCATTTCGACGTTTACTATTGTGCGGCTTGGAGTTCGTTGAAGCTGGAGCCATGCATGTAAACTGTTTTTTGTCGCATTCAAGGCAACGTTTGCGCATCGCAAGGAAGAGGACAGTGCAATCGCCAATGAAGGGTGGCCGAATGGACGCGACCGGGGGCAATGAGATATTTTCCACAGTGGAAGTTTCCGACACCGTGCGCACCATCAATGGACGTCCGATCACGTGAATGTTGCGAGCAAGATTGCCATGTTGTCGAGACATAATTTGTGTGGAACATGTTTTCTTCATTGTAAACTGCTACGTTATCTTGCAAACCTTTCGGGGGTTTGAGATACAGTTTATGGGTATAATCGTCGTATTAGGCAAGTGTTTTGTGGGTACTTTGTGTTTTTTTCTACATGGCATCGTTATGGGCATTAGAGTATTAATTCCATGAGACATATGGGCATGGTTGTTTTGATCTTGAAAGCTACACTGTTGCACATTGTTTGAATATTTGACTCTCAGAGTGCGTTCGAAGTGTTCTTTTCCACATAGCCTCCATCACATTGTACACACCTAATGTAGAGTGGCAGTGCCACGCCGACCGGTCGAAGGAGCCACGTGGCTCGAGCGGGGTCAACTGGGACTGGACGCGGTTAGACGGGATGGCTTGAGGGTCGGAGATTCTCAAGCACCGCGGTTTTGGCCTAGTCGGCCAAGGATTCCGTCCAATCTGTTACATTGGTATCAGGGCTCCAAGGCTCGAATCCCACATTGGGATTACTGGAGATGCCGAGGCGGCTCTCACGTCTATTGGGGGGGTGTAGCGTGGCAGTGCCACGCCGACCGGTCGAAGGAGCCACGTGGCTCGAGCGGGGTCAACTGGGACTGTGGGCGGTTGGACGGGATGGCTTGAGGGTCGGAGACCCTCAAGCACCGCGGTTTTGGCCTAGTCGGCCAAGGATTCCGTCGAATCCGTCACACCTAATGAATGCATGATCATGAATGTATTTTTTAATGGGGCATGGATGCATTATTATGGTATTAGAAATGGATACAGTTGCTTTCTATTGCATGGGTTTGGGATGTAATAATTTCAATGGACATAATTGTCATGTCAAAAAAGTAGTAAATTTCTCCAAACAACCAGGAAGAAGCACTACTACTCAAACCACTCTGCTGCCAACCGATGTGGATCCAGGACACTAAAGAACCAGAGCCACTGGCACACCTCACGTCCACATCCCTGCCATCCCTGACAGGGACATGCATCATAGAAAATGTCTTCATCCTCATCGTGGAAAATGTCCTCATCCTCATCGTAGAAAATGTCTTCGCCGTGCACGTCATCTGATTCTGCTTCACTTGTACAGCCATCCATTGGACATTCATCATGGTATGCCACGATACATTGGCACATCCCCACATATCTTGTAGTTTTCAACTGCCACAAGTATGAATAAAGTGTTTGACACAGCAACGTTGCACCCACTCCCGATATGAAGACCACTGACAAGTCAAGTGGGTTACATGAAGTCATGTTTGAACTTCGTTGTCGAAGTGCTTGGACTAAACAAATATCTGATCAAAAGAGAATGAGCTTGTTAGTACTCCTTTTCTAGATGTTTTTTATTTTGGTTGTTGATGATTTTCAACACACATGAAAATTAGATATCTTTGAACACATGAGGGTGATTGAGAAATAGAACTCTCACACAAACTGAGTTTTACGACACTACCAACCTAACTACAAACACAAGGGAAACTAGTCTAATGGAGGGGTGCAACTCGGGCCACATGTAATGTGGCATACACCTCCTCCATAGGAATTGTTCTGGAGAGGGCTCTGCAAAAGCGCACACATGGAAAGAAACAAGAGGGTAAAACACGAGTTAGGACCATGCTTGAGAAACATGCCTTAACATGATGAAATGGTTGATGGAATGAAAAATAAGGCAATGGAAGATGAGCAACTCTAGCAAACTCACCGCATCATGAATGAACGGTTGATGTTATTGACCTCCTCATGGAAAGTCATACATGCCTCCTCACGCTACTCTGCATCATGGTGGTCGACCCCTTCATCCTCACTGGAAACAGGGATGGGGCCGACTACCTCATCATGGTGGTCGACCCCTTCATCCTCCTCCTCCTCCTCCTCCTCCCACTCCTCCCTCTCCTCTCCCTCATCCTCCTCCCCCTCCTCCTCATCATCCTCCTCCCCCTCCTCCTCCTCCTCCTCATCCTCCTCGTCCGACTGTGACTCCTCCTCAGCAAGGAGGGCATCCTTTGACTCATCCCCGAAGTACCACATGGCCTCCATGTTCGACCTGCAGAACGCCCTCATGCAACGCTCTGCCTCAAGCTGTGGGACGCGTGCGGCTGCCATCTGCCCAGGAGTTGGTGCCTCCATGTCAGGACATGCACGACGCACGTGGCCTTGCTTTCCACAGTGGGCATAGATGTATTGCTTCTTCAACTTTGTGTACCTGTCCAACCTTACTATGGCAAGACGTCTGCGACCATATCGTGGGCGAGGCTCGAACCACTTCGTTTCAGGCGGCTTCACAAGATTTACCTTAGGGAGGGGGAATGGGGCATTATACGTGCGTTTGTAGCTGAGGTTGAGGTAGCCAAAGTCCACGGATGTCACAGGGTTGAGGGCATTCTCAAAGAAGAGGTTGTAGGCATGCGGGCATGACATCCCATACCCACGCCACCTTCCGCACGAGCACTCCTTTGTGCTGATGTTCATCTCGCATGGAGTGCCATTTGTGTGCACTGTTGTGGCGCTTGTTCAAGGGCCCATGTCGTCCCCACTTAGGTCCAAGCTGTACTCCCGGTTGAGGTCACAATTGTTCTGCACCTTCAGGTACACAACCGACGCAATGTGCCCTCTATGTCATGTACCATCTTGTAACTGATGTGCCAGAGCCTCTTCACGAAGACATGGATGTTCAGAAAGCAGAAGTATGGGTAAATTTTCCGGAGCTCCACGAGCTTACCATTTAGTGACTCCATGGTGTTGCTGGTGGTGTGTCCTCCATGAGATACAGGGTAGTAAAGCATGCACCAACTTTCTTTGGGGATGCCTGGCTACCCATTATCACCTAGAAGGTAGTTCACAACCCTTGGAGCCGACAGGCGCATCTCGGACAGGATCCCATCTCAGTCCTCCTGTATTGTCACATGGACCAGGTTCCAGAATAACGTGCCCGACCTGCCGTGGCACGTGGACTACACGTTCCTCATGAGGTGCCAGGTGTAGTAGGTGTGCGTTGCACCGGAAAGTTTGGCCTCCAGTGTGTTTGCTAAGTCTTTGTCATGGTCGTATATGACCGTGGTTCCAACCTGTGCCGCGGTTGGGTATGCTACTGCCACAAGCTCGTAAAACCACTTCCAGTTCCGCTCGTCCTCTCCAGACACCAAGGCGTATGCCGCAAGCATGGCGTTGTCGTTCGCGTAAAATAACAAAATGATGAGTAGCACTTGTTTGTGCCCATTCTTGAGGTGGGTCCCGTCCATCAAGAGCACACGCTGAGTGTGCTTGAAACCTTTGCGCTCTGCATCCGGAGCAACAGACACCCGGTCGAACGTGCCAGTTTTTCAGTCCTTCTTGGGCTTTGCGATAGTCAGCATGTCCACCTTCATGAGCTGCATGAAAGAGCAAATTTCACAATTACTGCGGGTGTGGAAAAAGACAAGAGGCGAAGAGAAAGGCCATCCATGTATCCAGGGAACATGCTCCACGAGTCCTTCTTGCAGGACATATTCTTTAGGCAAGCCTTCTTGGTGCGTTGCAGGGTGGTGTACAACACTTTCTCCCCGACCTTCGTGATGACCACCTATCGTGCCTTTGGTGTTGTCGATGGGTCCTTCGTGAGGGTGCATGGATGTGCCGTGCAACCCACCAAGTGGAGCGCACTAGGTTACCCCGACTAACACCAGGACCACAGAGGTAGCCATCCGTGAACGAGGTGATCTTGAAGGAACCGGACCTCTTGTTGAACGCTACACGAATGATCCACGGGTATTTCTTGGCGACATTCTACTTGCAACGCACCACAAAGTGTGTGCGGTTGCTCTTCAGCCACCTCAGCAACATGCGGTTGTCAACCGCGTACTCTTTTACAACAGCTTTTCACGCGGCCATGGTCTCAAAGGACAAGCCACTGGGGAAGTCAACTGTAGTCTTCCTTTTCTTCAGGGTTGCACATCCTGGGGTCAGCTTGGCGATGCTGGGAGGGGCAGCCTTCACCTTGGCGTCAGTTGCCTTGGCCTCATCGTCGGACCGGATGGGCAGGCCCTTGCTGGATTGCACTTGAACGCCTACACATTACATCTTGAGGGGAGCCTCAGTTGTAGAGCGTGGAGCATCGTCGATTGCAGTGCATGGAGCATCTTTGTGAACCGGGCGCGGTGTGCTAGCCTCAACCGGATGGTGTAGGCACCAACCGGCGGCAACGGCGACCAAGGAGAGGCCGGTGTACACCTTCCCGGGGTTGTGGAAGCGTAGGGTCATCTTGGAGGAGCACAGGAACACGTGTGGCACAGTGAGAGTAAACTGTACTTGTTATCAAGTGTCAACATACAAGACTATATGTACATGATGACACATCCTAGGCGACCCGAGGTCGCCGAACCGTGTGCAGCTCGATACGGGCCTGGGATGAGCGTTATTACCCCAGCATCATGTAGCTCACCTTCCCAGCTTTCCAACGCACCAAGAAATGCATCATTCCATAGAGGAACGGCCGTGATATGGCCGTTTCCGTGAACCACGGCAATCTACCGCTAGCAGCACCACTAGTGGCAGTGACAGCCGCCCGAAGCGCCCTTGCTTGTAATAACACATGGGAGCGCTATTATGAAGCGCCCTTGGCCCTCAATGATCCTTGATTCATTGACTAACCAGGTTCCAGGCGCGCTTCGGCCTTGTTGGGTCTTCCGAGGGTCGAGCCTTGGTCCTTGGGGATGAATTCCCGTCACCTGTTTTCCACTCGGCCGGTCCAACCTTTGGCCGGGCGTAACTTCCTCAATTCTTGATAGATCTCACACAATTTTTCTTGTAGATTCCAAATACACAGTCAAATTACACATTCAAGGAAGCCTCAAGCCGTGATCAGTGCCATTCACATTGTCCAGATTACACTACCTCCCCCTTTAGGAGCGAGCCGCCCCGGTTCGCTCTTGGTACTCCTGGAGGATGGCATTCACCCCGCCAACGTTGAAGTTGCGGGCAGGTTCCCACGAGTTGTGGGCTGCATCGTAGCCCTTCCACTTGACCAGGTACTCCCACCCACGGCCACGACGACGGTGGTCAAGGATGGCCTCCACCTCAAACTCTTGCTCGCCCTCGATCACCACCGGAGGGGGAGGCACACAACTACGGCCAGGACAATGTTCGGCCGGATCATGGTAGAGCTTGAGCTTGGAGATATGGAACACATCGTAGATGAGAATGGAAGGCGGAAGAGCTAACCGTGCCACCACAGGTGTCCGCATTTTGAGCACCTTGAACGGACCAAGCCACCGGGGTTTCAAATTGTCCGACCGGACCCCGCGAAGCTTGACGTGAGCGTTGTTGAGAAGCACGCGGTCACCGACCTTGAGCATTGCGTTTGCGCGTCGGCGGTCTGCTTGCACTTTCTGTTTCGTTTGCGCCTTTGCCAATGCATTCCGCATTGCCGCCCAAATCTGCGTGAAGTCACGTGCGGTAGACTCCACCACGGGCAGGTTGCTTGCGACGTGCAAACTGAGGGGCGTGGCGGGCACTGTCCCGTTCACCACCTCAAATGGCGCCTTGTCGGTGGAGGCGGACGTGGTGGAGTTGTATGCCAGTTCAGCGACCGGCAACCGCTGGTCCCACGCCGTCTCGTCCGGATCACCCACTGTACAGAGGAGCTGCTCCAACGTCTGGTTTGTCCGCTCCGTTTGTCCGCCAGTTTGGGGATGAAAACTGGTCGACAGTTGCACCTTGCTGCCGTACCGCTCCATGAGTTCGCGCCAGAACTTGCTCGTGAAGCACGGGTCACGGTCGCTCACTATGGACCACGGCACGCCATGGAGACGCACCACGTGCTCAAGAAACAGTCGAGCCGTGCCTTCCGCGCTCATCATATCACACGTTGCAATGAAGTGCGACATCTTGCTGAAGCGATCCACCACCACCAACACCGCAATGTGGCCTGCCGCTGTCGTGGGCAAACCCGGGATGAAATCCATGGAGATGTCCTGCCACGGCTGCTCGGGGATGGGCAAGGGTTGGAGGAGACCCGGGGTCTTTGTCCTCCGTGCCTTGTGGCGTTGGAAAACTTCATAACTCCGGCAGAATTCAGCCACCTCCGATGACATGGTGGGCCACCAAAAGAAGCTAGCCACCGTCTTCAATGTCTTGTCGGCGGAGAAGTGACCGCTTGGGCCACCGTCATGGCACTCCTCCAAAATCAGCTGACAAAGCGCGGGCAACGTGGGAACCACCACTTGTTGTGTGTCGCGCCGTCACCAATACGGTACCCCGAACAAAAGTCTCCGAGCCTCGTACTCCCCACGCGCCTCGTATCCCTCCGTGAAGAGCTTCACAAGGAAAGCATCCTCGTGGATGGTGAGAGACGCGACCCGCATCATCAGGTCCGGTCGCCGTGAGAGTGCGTCGGCTGGGTTGATGGGTCCCGGACGGTACACGATCTCGTAGTCGAAGTGCGACTCGAGGTACTCCACACAACGCGCTTGTTGCTGACTAAGGTTTGGCTGCATCTTGAAGTACTTCAACGCGTGGTGGTCGGTGTAGACCGTGTACTTCCGTGCCTCGAGGTAGCACTGCCAGTTCTTGAACTGGTAGTGCTACCTCGAGCATCTCCTTGTCATGCGTGGCGTAGTTCAGCTCCGCCCCGTGCAACTTGCGCGAGTAATAGGCGACCGGCTGCGACCCGTTGCCAAAGTCCTACAAAAGGATCCCACCAATGGCCAGGTCCGATGCATCTGTCGCCATTTCAAACTCACGGCCGCTGTCGGCCAAGTGCAAGGCCGGCGCGGAGGTCAGAGCCCTTTTGAGATTCTCAAAGGCTTCTTGTTCACTAACTCCCCAACTCCACTCGCAATCCTTGCAAGTGAGATTGGAGAGTGGCGCTGACACTCCCGCGTAGCCAAGGATGAACCTGTGGTAGCAGTTGCAAAAACCAAGGAATACTTGTACATCGTGCACACTACGCAACTTCGGCCACTCTTGCACGGCCGATACCTTGCGTGGGTCCATGGAAATCTGTCCATTGCCAATTATGTGTCCAAGGAATTCAACTTTACCCACCGCAAACTTGCACTAAGAGAGCTTTGCAAAAAACTTCTCTCCTAAATCTCGAGGACCTTCTTCACATGCTCCTCATGCTTCTCCACCGTCCTGTTATGCACCAAGCTATCGTTGAGGTAAAACACCACGAAGTCATCCAAGTACATCCTAAAGATGTTGTTCATCGCCGCCGTGAAGGTGGCCGGCGCATGGGTCAACCCAAAAGGCATCACGAGGAACTCATAGTGTCCATAGCGGGTGCGGAAGGCCGTCTTTTCCTCATCATCTGCTGCGATGCGGATCTGGTGGTAGCCGGAATGGAGGTCGATCTTTGTGAAGAAGCGAGCCGCACGGAGCTGATCGAAATTCCCCTCGGCTCTTGGAAGCGGGTACCGGTTCTTGATGGTCAACTCGTTCAACGCCCGGTAGTCCACGCACATGCGCATCTCCCCCGTCTTTTTCTGCACAAACAAGACAGGTGCAGCGTAAGGAGACGAGGATGGGCGGATGAAGCCCTGCTCCGTCATCTCGGTCAGCTGCTTCTTGAGCTCCTGTAGCTGCGTGTCACAAATGCGGTACGTTGCACGAACAGGCGGGCTCGCTCCANGCTCGTGGAAGCGGGTACCGGTTCTTGATGGTCAACTCGTTCAACGCCCGGTAGTCCACGCACATGCGCATCTCCCCCGTCTTTTTCTGCACAAACAAGACAGGTGCAGCGTAAGGAGACGAGGATGGGCGGATGAAGCCCTGCTCCGTCATCTCGGTCAGCTGCTTCTTGAGCTCCTGTAGCTGCGTGTCACAAATGCGGTACGTTGCACGAACAGGCGGGCTCGCTCCAGGTTTGAGCTCGATGCGATGGTCCACATCCCACTTTGGTAGCAGACCCGCCGGGAGGGTGTCGGGGAACAAGTCCTCGAACTCCGTACATACCTTCTGAAGCCCCTCGGGCACCGCGGCAAACTTGCCTTGGGCCCCCGGCTGCTTACGAGTCTCCTCATGCGCCCCAGCAGGCGCCACGTCCTCTTGTTCGTCGAAATCGTCCTCCACGTCTCGCACGAACGCCAGCAAAATCTGCTCCTTTTCTCGAATTGCACGCTTGAGCTGCACCAAGTACAGCGTCAACGGCGCCGATTTCTCCTTGCGAGGCACCGACTGCTATGGCGCTTCCTCCTCACAAGTCTCCTCCTCTGCGGCCTCTTCCTTGGACAACGTAGGCAGGGGATACTCCTTGCCTCCGAGCTTGACTAAGACGGTGCACGCCTCCCAATTGACGACGGGGTTGTACTTGTGGAGGAAGACACGATTGAGGATCGAATCGTAATCCTTCATCGGGCACACCCGGTATACGGTCATTATGTGAAGCTTCCCCACATGAATGGAGAGGGCACAGGCCAGGTACCCCACTTCAATCGTGTCGTCCACTTGGTTAGCGGTCCACTTCTTGCTCGTGAGCGCAAGGCCCCACTTCCGAGCACACTCCATGCTCACAATCTAGCAGACTCCCCACCTTCTCCTTGACGCCTTTCACTCGCGCCTCCAAGAGAAGTGCGGGCTGCTCCTCCTCATACCCCGCGTCCCATGCCTTAACCTCAGAAACCCCCTTAATTGCCGCAAGGCATTCAGGTGGGCGGTCAACTGGCGGTTTGGGCTGTTGAGGTCACCAGATCCTCAGCCAAGAGGGCCGGATCGTAATCTACCATAGACCGGTCCACAGGTGAGGGGGCCTAGACAGACCTATCTGTAGGCCTAAACTCTCCCATTCACTGAGAAGCCTCACAGGTGGAAACAAGGTTGGCGGTCACATATATGACCAATTGCCTCACCCGTTAAACTGTGTATCAACAAGTGTATTGGGAAGTGAACAAAATAGTGAACATGGAATCTTTGCAGAAACTAATAAATATCACATAGAGCCCATGAAAGTTCTTACTACAAACAAGGAATGTACATCTGGAATTTCCCGGCATGCATTCATGTGGATGTTCCCTTAAAAAGGTTAGCATGCAGAAATACACTTTTTGATACACTGATAATCAAGTGTATTAATTTGGGATGATTAACCATAACTCGGCGGTCAGCGCCAAAATGCATGACAAGCATGATAGGTTTGAGCTTAAAAAAAAAGGGTGTCTCCAGACTTAACGATATGGTAGCAAGTTGAATCCCATAAGTGTCAGGCCTTTGACCAATGGGAAATGGCAAGCAAGGCACACTTGTGACTTCGAGGTGAGACCTTGGACCTTTGTTGGTCCTCGGTGTACTAGATCTAGACTAGGAATTCCCAAAAGTGAGTGAGACAAAGGTCGACGAAAGGCTGAACCACAGCTTATACGACGTGTCATGATTTGGAAAGGGATTGTGTGGTAGGCGGTTCTAAACCCATGTAATGCAAGAGAAGGTTTCAGTCACAGAAAAAAATCACCACCATGATCCAAGTAGAACATGTCGAGTGTGTGAAAGTACTGGCACTCAGCGGTCACCGGCCACTCCCGGGGCCGCATTACTCTTGTGGTGGAGAATATAAGACATCCGAGTGAATTCTTCAGTCAGGGTGAGAACAAATAGACCTCTTTTGAGAGTGAGTCGACTAGGAGGGTACTGAGGAGGTCTGAGTGGACCAACTCCAATGGACGTATTTCCCAAGATAGCAATGTCTCTTATCCTTAGCACATAAGAGGCAATTGGTCTTGGGTAGTTTCTAAAAAGAAGTAGTGACAAGACCGAGGTCTGGCTGTGTCTGAATGAGGCTTGACACTGCATTCATGATCACATGGAAAAGGCAGTGATGCACTAAGCAATGGTGCCAAGGGGAGAGAAAGTCAATGACAAACAAGTGCAGAAGGGAAAGAAGAGAGGAGATAGAGGGATTGCAATGAGAAATATGATAGAGGTAATCCAAAGCCAAGGCATGGATCACGATGTGCAAGTGTTGTAAGAAGTGACTGTGATAGAGTTATTAGATTGCTGAAGAGAAAGACCAATCCTCATTCATGCACAAAAAAAGAGCAGGTTAAGCTTGAGAGAATGGAGCAAACACACATCAGAAATTTACAAAGGGCCAAATGGACCACCGAAGCGCATAACCTCAACCCCCCCAAGAAAGGTAAGGATTGGCCATATCCCATGCAAAAATACCAAGCAGTCGCAACAGGACCAAGAATAAAACATTCACATGGACGATATGTCATGTGATGGGTGGCACTGGAGGTGATGGTCAAGGCACCAATCAACTCAAGACATGTCATTGACATTGAACAACAGGCTACATAACACTTTGCCGTTATTGGATACTCAATAGAGTGCTAGAAGAAATGACGAATATCACAAGTAAATTACTCATGACGCCAAGCAGTGGTGTCAGGTCCATCCTCATCATAACGAACAGAGCTCCCCATAAGAATCATCACGGGAAACAAACATAGCAGGAAAAGCTGTCTGTGGGCCACTCGGTTGTTACAACATATGCGCACCTGATTGAGTGCAAAGCGCTAGCAGCTGATGAAGCTCTGTGATGGTACGATCCCATGGGTCCTGATTATCGATTCTGTCCAAGAAAGCAAAAGTCTCTGCTACTGTTTTAGTCACAGCGTAACCATGAGGCCATGCGTGATCATACCCAAATCAAGGGGCTTCTGGCACTCTGTATAGTGGTAAGCGCCACCGCAGTTCTAGTCATTGACAGAACATCCACTACCACTGCTCGCCATCAGCTTCTGCTGTTGTTGCTATCTCCTATTGTATTTCCTTTTCCCCTTCTTCCCCTGTGTGGCCACTGCAATGTCATAAGTCTATCCACTTGGGGGTGTAGGAAGAGGAGGAGGAAGCAGTGGAGGTAGGGCTAGAGAAGTGGGATAGAGGCGTGAAAGGTGTCGCACCCACTGCTATTACAAGTGGGCTCTCCTGATGCAAAGGCCGATGTTGCTCCAAGGAAGCAATGGTGAGCCCAAGGGAGGAGTTGAAGTATCTCCGAAAACTTGGAGAGGAATGCACGGTCAATGCCGAGGAAGCGCTTCATGTGGTCCAGGTGTGCTCGGATCATGATGGTGTCTACTGCCCACATCTGCGCCACAAGCCCTGAAAAGCATGTACATGCACATAGTTTCCTGCCAATAATCAGCTGCCAGGACTGAGGTACCTTGAAGGAGGGAGTTGAACTCACGCAGTTGGACCATCCTCATCACGTGGGTCTTCGTAGCAAGTAGTCCACTACCTATCCAGCACCCCCCTTCATAGCTTGACACCAGGGATGAGGAGCAAATCAATGAATCCTGAGATTAACATTCACGTGGTTCAGGTTTGGATCCATGGGCTGCGACAGGGAACTAAATCTGCCACACCGGTACTATCATGTCCATGGGTCCACACACGGCAGTCGTCAGGGTTTACCTTTAGAGGTATCCCTCTGAGTGGTGGTCTACCTATCTTGCGTCCACCTTGATCGGAGCCTGAGGTCATTCCCCCCATGGAGTGATGACCGAAGGACTTTGAGACTCCCCTCCCCCCCCTCCCCCATGACAGTGACATATGCTTTGACTGTTGGGGATTCATGTTTCAGGTGCAGGCTGACTCGGAGGGCGTCTGGCCTTACTACCACAATTGGTACCAGATTGTAGATGTCCGTGGGGTCCACATAGCAGTGAAAGTAATGTGCAGTCTGTTCTACGCTATGCCTAAGGAGAATGCTATTGGCTTCTATCCATTCCTGGGTATGGCAGGGACCGGGGCCGAAGCGGACCCGCGCCAGGGCTGGGAGAAGATGCTGTGAAAACTTGGATCAGGTCATTGCAATGAGTGAAGAATTAAGATTCCCCTCGAGCACCTCTTTGCTATGTTACCAGGTGTTGCATAGGCCAAAGCATAGTGAATTACATAAAAAGGGTAACGGAGCACCACAATGTGGAATAATGAGGTATCGTACTACCACTTAAATTCACATAGCCTTTGGGAATGATTATTTTTAGCCTTTTTTTTATCAGACTGGGTCTGAATTTTGGGCCGCTACCAAGTGGGGGAGACTGAGAATTGCACACTTGAATTCAAGCTTCTCTATCCAAATCCCTAGCATGACATCATTTTTGCAATACCACAGGTATTTCCCAGACACGATATACATGCGCGGTCACAATGAAGAGCATAAAAACATGTTAACGGCAATCTCTCTCTCTCTCTCTCTCTTTTTTTTTTTTTTTTTTTTCCGGTGTTTTTCAATTGCGGGTTACAAAACAACTTTCGCTCGCTCCAGATTGAGCCGGAACATGATTGTGGGCTGGAATTATCTAATAGTGATTACATATGTTCTAGTTTTAGGCAAGAGTAGGGTAGTAATACCGTTCATGCTTTTGAGTAAATATATGATTATGAAAATTCTGATAATTCTGAGCAATGTGTAACAAAACATGAGAATAAGGAACAATGTGAAAAATTGTAATAAGTTCTCAACATACGAAGTATGTATGAATTTGCATTCTCATTGGTTGCACCATGATCTGGTAAGAATAATTTGGATTTTGGTACAAGGAAAAATTAATATACATATATATATATGTTTATCTATTAAACTGGAAAATACAAATGTAGATGTATACATATACCTAAAATAGTATGAAAATGTCATAAAAAATACAAGAACATTCACGATGTTGGAGAAAAATAAATCAACTACTGTAAAGGCTAAACAAAAAGGAGTGAATCATTTTAAATAGAATACTAAAGTTCAAGAATCTAGCTAAAAATTCCACATAGTGTTGATATACAATCTGGATATGGATTCTCATCGAGCCCTAAACATGTAATCTGAAGTATCCATGTCTTCATTTTGAGGACTCGTGTACATAATGAATGTAACAAGATTCTAATCCAACCTCACTAAAAGATTCTCAAACCAGGAAACAGCTATCCCACGTGTTGTATGTTGGACGTCTTAACTCCAAGCGCCGGAGTAGGTTCATAGTTAGAAGGTGGTAAAACACCGCAATGTAGGGAGATATTACAACTCATACCTTGGTGGTTGATTGAAAGTGCGATCATATGACAGATTCTGGATTTTTTTAGTGCGTACATGTATACGTGAAACAGGAAAAAATGCCTAATGGAGGTTTTTGGTGGTCGACGTTTGTTATGTGTGTTATCAGGCAACGTTTCTAGTAGCAAGAAACCTTGCCAAGAATCTGGTAGGTTTTTCTGTCTATGATTTGCCAGTATACACAACTGACCAATGCTAAAGTTCTGAAAAGGTTTGTGACAATTATGTTGACAATTCTGTTAGGTACTCAACAGCATTTGAGAAAATTGGAGAAGAGCATTAATTGAAAGGCTAATTGACCTAATCTGGGGATAACTCCATGGGGAAAATATGGAAATTTGATAGTGTTGGGCCATAATTTTCTAACAAACAAATATAGAAAAGCCATGCAAACATAGTATTCGTACATATCTTGGAAAGCAACATGCAACTGAGGAGGATTTAGATGAGTAAAACCTTAAAGAAACATCACAAGGGATTATCATGCAGGAGGAAAACAAGCCAGGGAAGCATCACATGAGGAAGATGAGGAGGACATTGAGGGAGTAGCTTTGATGGCAACAAGTCCCAATACGTAAGGTTATCATGGCCATGCTTTTTCTTACGACATGTATAATACATTACCTGTCTTTAGAACCAATGCTTCATCTTAGAGAATAATTTCTAGCTCTTGGTCTTCCTTGGGTAATGATTGAATGTTCAAATTTATGATACACTCATGTGGAAATCTGAGTTCTAGCTGACAAGGGACATGAGAGTATGAGCATGTATCAGTAGAGCATGTATTTTGGAAGACAGTGTGATGGCGAACACATATGGCTAAATCATGCATATACAGGCTGAATTTGGGGTGTGTTAGACCTTTTACACTTAACAAAACCACGTGAAAAATGTGCTTCTTGCGTCTTTGTGAAGCAAGTAGTTTTTTTGGAAGAAATTGATTGTGCCAACATGCTTTGTGTTTGAACCTCCATGATGTATTCACAGAAGAAACATGGACCCTTTTTAAAAACAAGAAAGTGTATTGTATACCATGGAAAGGTTCCCAACCATCAACCGTCAATATCATTTGTGCTCCAAGAGTGGAATATCATGTGCAAAGTTTGGTGTTCCAACATTGAAAATCTTCTTATTTGATGGTGGGTCAACCTACATCCTCATAAGAGAAGAAAATATTATAATGTAATACAACTCTACTATTGTAATTTCTCTAAAGCAACCGAGGTTGAAATTGTGTATGATATCAACAATGAAGATCACTGATGGAACTCATCATGTCATGAAAGAGGAGTAATGTGGTGCCGTCACCTATACAAAGCATCAAATTTTGCTACAAAATGGAAGTATTCAAATTCAACTTGTCACAAGTACCCAGGTTCACTTCCCTTTTAATACATTTATTCACACCATTGGCACAAACACACATAAAAAAATGATTTGATATGTACATCATCCTTGGGGACAATCTCATAGGCACGCTATGAATTGGAACCGATGAATTATGAAAAACACATAGGCATGCATTTCATTACCATAGTACATGGACAAGATACATGTTTCATCAACAGCAGATGCACCATTCTCTCAATCCTCCGGCCGCCGCTCACGGAAACTCGACAGAAGGCTCTTTGCCGAAGGTGTGTGTGATACCACGTTTCAATTCTGCCCCACACTGTTGACAAGGCACACAGCTGCAATTTGAGTTCGAACTCCCATGTTAGACAGGGACTTAATGATGATATAGTTTTAGCTGAACCATTGGCTCGTTGAAGGAATGCCTTATTTAGCTTACCCTTGACCGACTCCATGTGTGCTATAAACTTAATGCACACCATATCCACGCTTCGGACCACAACTGTGACTGGCTGAACCTCCTCCATTCCTTTGTGTTGAACAACTGGAGACCACTTGGGTAGTCCCAGCAAAGCTACCACTCAGTCGGATTTCACCTGCTTCTCCCACACTGCCAATTGCACAAGTTTGTGCAAACCAAGATACATTTATTCAGCCTCCTTGCGGACCTGTACTTGCCCCCGTTTTCAACGCTACTATGTCTGTGGTATTCTCAGCCATACCACCTCCACAACTTCCATATTCAACCGATAAATCAATTCCTCTTCTGATGTTCATCTTTGTCCCTGCATGCATGCACAAGTAGTGGGAAAAGTAGCAAAAATGCTAATGTCTGAAAATAAAAATACAATAAAGGAAGACGGAGAGAAATGGCATGTAGCAGATTTACCCAGAATCATGCCTTTTTGGTGTAGACGCCTGGGGAAACATGTAATTTTACAGGTTTTCCAAGATTTCCGTGCATATGCACCACAGAAGAAAAAATAACAGATCACAAATCATCAACATCAATGAAGAGACAACGCTTTCTTGTGAATTTAACTAACAATCAAACTCTTCCACAGTGTAGAAGTATGTCACACTTGAATCCATTGCCAAAAGTTCATCACAGTGCACCACATTGGCGACTCTATACAAGGCATGTACTTGTGGAAAACCAAAACTTCCTTTCACATCCCTGAAAGGAAAGGCAATGAAGCCCTTCGACAAAGTCATACAATGTTTAACTCCTTCCTGTTTTCAATAAAAAATGCAAATTACTCCTGCAGTCCACAAGACGTCTATCCTATGGTCAGATTTAGACATCTACAATCATAGACAGGCAATAATTTCTATGCAAATTGCACACATAACCTGCTGGAATCCAATATGCCGTTTACAGGTAGCACTCACACCTGGCATCTACCGCTAGTTGTATGTTATTAACTGAGTGGTGGGATCAGTCTCCATGTTTGGGTAGGTGTCGAGCAGTGCCCTGGCTTATTCCTCCACCCCCCCTCCTCCCACATCCTCTTCAAAATGCTCCCTTTACATCCGTTGATGATGAGCACATGTCAATTATGGTACAACACTTTAAGAGTTTCCAAGAAATCTCGTGGAATCCAGATTCTGACATTGAATGAAAAAAGTAGCATGTGTATAGTTACTGATGAAAAACATATGTTTGGATCGCATAGTGAATTTGCTATCTGAACCACCCTGATATGAAGTGGCTGGTGTTAAAATTCATGTTTGTGGAGAACCCTCTGTTGTTTCCCTTGAAAGCCTTCCCAATTTTGTATTAGTCCTGGTATAGCAAAAGGATGTTACGGTTCATATGTAGAACTTGTATAGGTTGTTCAAGATGTGTTAAGAATCAGGTACCAAAAGGATATGATTTTTTATATGTCACATAACCTCTCCTTTTGTATGAATTTGCTGAAGATAAAACTCCTGTTTGAAGACAGTCGGAGTTGTAGGTTGAAACTAGTTCAAGGAAGTGGCTTCTTTTGTTACTTTACTTGAATGCTCATGTTTTTTATTACGTGTAGCTGGGGAAAAAATACAAGTAGCTTGTTTGTGTTTGTTTCATGATTACTGACACATGAACCGTGAATTGTACTTTGAGGTCAGTCAGCTTTGTTGGATATGCTGGCATTTTTCATCATATGTGGTCACAAAAACTGTGAGGGAATGGATTTCCAGGTGAAATCATGTTATTTTGTGGTGTTCAATCTGGTGTCGAAGAAGGCAAGAAGACTAGGAGAGGGTTTCCTAAGTCATCTTTCAATCTCTTAGACTGTTCTGACAAGCTCTCTGCTTGTCTCTCTATTTCTACCCGTTGACAGGGTCTAGTATGGCCGTGGAAAAACCCCATTGGATGTCCCACAAGTCACCAGCCAGCCACAGCCTCTATACATTATTGGTTTGGCACACGACCACTTCATATTGTCAATGGAATTGTATTATTGTAGAATATGGGTTTCCTTTGTTACCACATTAAGCACTGGCTCGCAATGTTTTTTGGTGTCCTTGTGAAAGTGGAACTCGTTGATTCCATAGGGGAAAATGGTCCTGCAAAGAACCTTCATGCCTCCACATGTCTATATCCAAGCAACAGCTCTCATGTTTGAGTTGATACATTCACACATTTCAATTAATAAAGAATAAAAAATAAAAATATAAAAAAAAAAAACATTTCCACCTATTCCTTTCTATTGATCATATTGGGGAAACAGATGGTTCTGGGTAAATACTTTAGGGAAGGAGGTTAAGTGAACCCTTTTGTAGTCTTGCTACCCAATTTTATACATTGAGGGATCCAACTATTAAACATTCAGCTGCATAACATCCACAAAGGTTTGAAGACTCCAACAATGAAAGGGTTCCAAAATGTATGCAGAGAGAAAGTGTGGTTCAAAACAAGCAAAGAAAAGGGGCCCTACACATGGAAATACAACTAAAGAATGTGCTTGAACCATGCAGGGAGACTATATACCCCTGCACGGGTACTACGTAGGGAACTACGCACCCAAGGCAAACAACATCATTCAAGCTTCAAGCCAAATGCAACATCTACGATTTATTCAATGCATCCTAAAAGTATCAGTGACCATTTGTTCTCCTTTGACTGTGTAGCCAACATTCTGGAAGATTTTATGAGGATCAAATACCCTGAACACAAACCATGTACAAGACACAAACCCAAAAAGTATGGAAATTTATGTCAACAAGGATGTTGTCACTAACTCCACCTTCCTTCATTAGTTCACATAATGGATGGTGGCAGTTGCATGAGTAGTCTTCATGCACATCAGATTGCATCATAGTAGGATAATTTATGGTTGGATTTATAAACACAAATCTCAGTGAAGGGACTATTATCTAGTCCATTATTGGTGATGCAATGTACTTCTAATGCACTATCCTCCTCTTCGTTAAGTGGGACAATAGTTGTGTTGGATTGATGCTTCAGCATGGCGCAGACGGATTGTGAATGAGAGCATTCTACAAGAAGTTAGAGATTCTTCTGTGAATACCTCGGCCACCTCAATAGAGTAATTTCCAAGGTTCGACAACTTGGAAACTGCCTCATACGAGGCGATCTTGGTGAGTAGAAAGCCTATGATGTTTTGCATCAACCATTGTACATGCATCAATGAGATCACCTATCTCACACGTGACCTTGTGAGGGGATTAGTACATCATCAACGGAAATTAGTACATCATTGGCTACACCAATCAGCGCATCACAACAGCAGGAACGGCCGGAATTGTTGGAACCACTACCTTTGATGCAACCTCTGGGGCCATTGGGACCGCTGGGACTGCTGGGACTGTTAGGACCACCACCCAAGTGACCAAGCAACCAAGAGAGAGCAGCATTATTCAGGGGAGAAAAAGTTGTCACTCCAATATCGCCATGGCTAGTGTCTCCACCTCATCACCGACTCCCTTGTATAAGCATCAACAACTCTACGTGTATACGAGCCACTACATCTCTATACTAAACTCAGACTTACATGTTTTTGGAGTTCCCTGGAGGTCCATCTGTCGGCCCACTGACTCTGGCAGGGTTTTTTTAGCGTGGTTAGGAGGTTTCCTTACATCCTAAATGTCTGTCATCCGGAAAGACGGTCGACACGCCAAGAATCTTGCTACAGGGCTGGACGCCTAGCAAGACGTTGCGCTTAGTTGAGGCCAGACTCTGTCAGGTTTCTGTTGCCGAATAGTTCATAGGATACTACGGAGGTTGTACATGGTATTGTTGTACTTAGCATTCTTGTAATACGATAAGAGCGTCTACATTCTATTTTCAACATTTGTACAAAGAACCTGGTATGATAGCAAGGCCAACTCAGCCTTTGTTGTGGTCTTACACTCTTCCTCCTCAACCCCCTTCTCCAACCCGGGCCCAAGATCACACCATAACACATGTATGTAAGATTTTCATGCCAAGACACTAGTTCGCTTACCATACCCTACCCTCAGTTGAATTTCCAATACAAATCTTCAAGAACTATCCCCCATCTCCCCCCCTCCCCCCCCTTCTAGTCTACGCCCAACATTACACCCACAACACATGAAAGCAATATTTTCATGCAGATACACTAGTTTACATTTTTTATACTCCTCCCACTTCCAAGAAAGGCTTGCAATAAACTACCCCTCCCCCCTCGTCCTACCCCTTCTCTTGCATGGGTCCAACACCAATCCACAACACATGCACGTCAAGTTTTCATCCTAATGAACTAGTTTACATATTTGGCCTCTCCCTTGTAAACCTCCCGAACCAAACTACCACTATACCCCTCCACCCCCCTCCCCCTCTATTGTGGATCCAATTCCACAATTTTAACACACGCAAATAAACATTCTATGCTAGTAGTTTAGTGTCTATGTTTGATCCTACCCTCAGTGCACTCTCCAACTCAAAATGCCAATGTACTACCCCCCTCTCACCCCCTCTCTTTTCTGAGGCCAACACCACACCCACAACACATGCAAGTCAGATTTTCATACGAATACAATAGTGAACACATTTGAACCTCTCCCGAATACACCTCCCAATTCCAGCTTTCAATGGAATATCTCTTCCATCCCTCTCTCCAATCTATGGCCAACACCACATCTATAACACATGCAGGTCATATATTAACTCCAATGCTATAGTTTGCATAGTTGAACATTCCCCGAAATGCATCATAATAAACTACCAACACGCTACCACCATACCTCCCTCTCACGTAAGGGCCCAACACCACACCCACAACACATGCAAGATGGAAATGCTAGTACACCAGCGTAAAATTTTTATTAGAGTTGCACCGCTGCAAGGGATAAGTATTCCTTATATATTTTTCATATTTGAAACTATGCACGGTACGTGTTCGTTCACCAAATTCTCAATGGTGAGGAGATTTCCTCATCCTTGAAACAATGCACCTTCGCTCGTTTTGTGTCACATTCTATCACACTCCCGTCCCTCTACATGTTCACAATATTCACGGTGAATGGATTTCATTGACAAGTCCTCTTCAATCAAAATCATACATCAGATCATCATTTTTTTTTTGCTATTTCTCTCCAATACAATAATCTCCATAATCTCCCTACTAAGCACATGTCATGTACACTTGTTTCTTGGTGTATAAAAGCATGAAACTGACCATACCTCACCCCCACCACCTTCTGTACAACTATATTAGTATAGGGAGCATGTGGTCACAGAGTCTCTCGTCAAGTGGTAGGACTAAGATGCATGACAGAATGCTTGGGATCCCTACAACAACCAGAGAGGGATATATCATCACATCAAGCTAGCACAGACCTGATTCTTGTAACACACTGTGATTTTGAGACGAAAGCAGGGAAAGTGTTATGTCCCACATGTACAAGAGTCTCCAACTCCGTGACTGGATATATATTTTTTGTAATGTTAGTGACCCGCTGCACAAAGGCTTACATGTTCTCACACTATTCAACTGTGCATTTGGCCAACTACCCGGCCACTAGACATTTTGTTTGAGAAGTTTCTGATACCTCCGACCAATTTAGAAAAGAGTCAATGGAACAATTGTGAATTTTTTTTTCGGCCTGCTTCTTGAAAGCATTATATGTGTAAAGAGGTGCCTAATGTTCTTGATATCCCTAAACATCTTGACAGGTTTTCTTGACAGAACATACACCACTTGCGATAAGTGTTCATTACCTTAACAATTCCTCATCTTCGAGGAATTGTGGAATCAGAGATGCCCAAGGAGGAGGAAGAGGAGGGATGTGCCAGCTCCTCGCCTGTGTGGGAGACGAGCGCCATCAGTATGGCTCACTATGGGTCCAAACGTCAAAATGGCCTACATGTCAAACCGACAGTGTTTCTCAACGGGTTGAGACACACTTTGACCTCCCATTTTTTTTTGTATTGATGATATCAATAGTTTCCTCTTTTTCAACTCATGCGGATCCCACATTACCTCGTCATCCCTTACTCGTTGCGCGGGCGCTGCGTAGCTGCTGTGCAGTTGTTGTGTAGTTACTCAACAATGCTAAGCAATGTTACTATGTAGCAGCGTTGCTGCGTAGCAGTACTATTGCGAAGCGCCAGTGCTGCACAAGGCAGCATCCGTGACTAATTCTACTGCTACTTCTACAGCCGATGCTGCTGTTGCTACACAACCAATGTTGTTGTTGCTACTTCTATTGATGATGTTGCTGGCGTAGCAACATCTACAATGTTGCTGCTGCGCTGCTATTGCATCTGCTGTTGCCGATGCACTGCCTTTTCTCCTCACGGTTGCTGCTACTATTGCTTCGTGTTGCCATCGTTGGGTGCTGCCATTACCACTACTTGCAGCTAGAGGGCGCAGGTAGCGCTGCCTCGAGCTGCTTCTACGAGCTACATCTCCCCCCTTTTTTTGGAGTCATGGGTTGTAACTGACAAACTGTTAGTGCAAGTTGGAATCACAGTCATCGTTGATGTCGGTGCGGCTGTTGCTGCTACTACAGGTGCAGCAACTCACACCACTGTAAATGGTGTTGCCGTCCACTCTAGCGGTCACATGGTGAAGCTGTTGTTTTTTCCGTCGTGGCGAAGTTAATGCTATTGACATCTATTGCCACGAGTCCCAGGATAAAGATTTTGCGGTAACTCTCATTGTTGTTGCAATTGCTACGTCTCTGTGGCACAACTCAACGAGAAAGGTCTCATTGCTCTGATACCATGAGAAGCTACTAGGAAGCTTCTTAGTCTTGGTGTTGCTAATGTGGCAACACTGTCCAGTCAGTTGATGTGTTAGCAAGCAAGGAGGTGTAAGAAACAACAAAGATTAGGCTAGGAAGATGCACAAAGTCTCATAAGCTTCAATAGCTTTGTAATGTAGAGAGGAATCACAGCTGACAAGCACACAACATAAGTACCTACCACGGCACACGACGGGTGACGCACATGGTAGTGTCAGTTTGTGCTAAAGCGACTTTAAACCCACTATTTTGGCCATAACTCTACACACATGCATCCAAACGCAATATTGTCTGAACCTACAAGTGTAGAATCTTAAGCCCGACACTACGACTAGTCAAACGCACAAGTTCGGCATCTATCGATGGACACACAATGCACATGTAAATCAGGCTCAAAAGCCAATCCACGGAGGAAACTCTAGCTATTGTAGAAGAATTGCAGAGCACTCCAACAAACACCCGGATCTCCGTGGCAAATGCAGGTGTGCGGGGTCTCCACCCTTTCTTGTTTCTTCACTAACTAGGTCTGCATTGGGGATCTACACGAGCATAGACACAACCTAGAAGTCACAAGAAGTTGTATAAATGGACGGAGACAGCTCTCATCGCAACACTTGCACTCACTTTGCATGCAAGTGTGCTAGAGCAGGACAACGGGTCGGAAGACACCAGAGCTAGGAGGGCAAGACCCCGCCCCCCTTACCCCCCACAAACCCTTCTCAACTTTCGATACCTATTCCTACCCTATGAGCGCTAGCAATTGGAACAAGACACACAAATGCCATCAAGGTTGCCGACTAGACCTCAGTTGTCCACATACACTAAAGTTCTTATGCATTCCAATGTAACACAAATTGGTGAACATCTCCAAATCCCAACTGGACGGCCATCGACATGCCATTCACAACCATCAAGCAACATCCCTTGAAAATCACTGCTACGTAGCACAAGCTCTTCCTTAAACCTCAAATCATCACGCATCACTATTTTTTCCGACCTTGTCTTGCAACTAACACTCTCGTTCGCATTCACACATCCACACATCCCC
>SZWC01006541.1:54021-88164 GCA_023375785.1 Penium margaritaceum
GGGGGGGGGGGGGGGGGGGGGGGGGGGGGGGGGGGGGGGGGGGGGGTTCTTTGCCACGTCCAAGGAAGTTTGATGGTGGCATAAGGCAAGGAGCAATGCTCAGGGAATTTTGCGTTTCTGTGATGATTTGATTTTGTGCACAGCCACGGCACAAACCCCTGGCGCGCCCCTGGCACCCATGGCGGCTTGTCAGCATTGGGTGCGCACACTGGAATCCAAGAACCTGTGAACATCCATTCTTTCCTTTCCAAGGAGGCATTTGGACTTTCAGGGTAAGTTTGGGTGGCGTCGCATCGGCCGTGCTGTCCTCAAATTCTGTGCGACGTCCAGTTCAGCGTTCTGTCTCGCGCATGCGACCGCGGAAGTCGTACGTCCGGTGGCTGTCCTCGACATTTGCGCGGGCGCTCGATCGCACGGTTCTGCGACGTGGGTAAGGTTCACGTCGTGCGCGCGTCGGCAGCAGCTGGAGGAAGTCGCACGGTTGTGCGACGCCATCCAAACTTATGGCAGCTGGAGGATGTCGCCACAAGGCTTGTGGCGATAGTGAAAACCCCGATGTTCAGGGTTTTGGTGCTGCAAGCTTGTGGCACAAGCTGCTGCAGCCGCTGCCATCGTCGTTCATCATCATCGTCGTCATGGTCGTTGCTGTCGTAATGGCCAAGAATCTTTCCCACCCAAGGAGGACGAGGTCACGGGGTCTGCCACTGTCGGACCACCACCGCTATCAGCCTCGACGGGCCTGAAGCCATCCATGTTTGAGACCATGTGGGCGTGAGACTGAAGGAGCGGCAAAACGAGACTCCGGCACGCGGAATTGTCACAAGATTTTAAGGAGACTTCAGTACGAGAGCCTCTGTTGCATTGAGACAGAAGTTCAAAGTTGGTACAGAAGTTCAAAGTTGGTACAGAAGTTCAAAGTTTGTACAGAAGTTCAAAGTTGGTTCAGAAGTTCAAGCACCCGTGATGCCGTACACAAGAGTTGTGAATGCTCGATGTCGATGCGATCAACGGTGAGACTTGGGAAGAAGTCCCGTTTGCCCCTCTCTCATGGAACCTCATCTCCCCCAATGCAATACGGGCTCCGGGGGACTCGGAGACACTAACACTCTAGCACTGTAGGCTATGGTTCAGACAGTGCCGGACTGAGCTGATGCTCAGAGACGCTGGCCCAAACACATGGCCTATGTGTTTGAGGCTACTAGCATCTCACAAAAGAGTTACTCTACCTACCATGTCGCACCAGTGGTTCACTGACTCACTCACACCTGGTCACTCTGAAAGAACCGATCACATATCCAGATAGACGAAGGAGGGAGGTAAGGGGAGCAACTGTTCACCACAGAACTTCCGCAGCACCTTTGCATACATGGTCTACTTGCGAAAGCTTCTAATGATTCTCCTGACTCATCCAACCCTGTGGGAGCAACGCAGGAGGCTCTGCCTCTCCCCTGTTTCCATCCGTGCCGCTGCTGCAGGGATGGAAAACGGCCAGCACAGCACAGCACAGCACAGCACAGCACAGCACAGCACAGCACAGCACAGCACAGCACAGCACAGCGCGGCATGCGCTACGGCACGGCGATCGCTTGCCGCTGGCTTCTTGCATGGTTTTTGTTTCTCGAACGTCCGAGCAACCACTCTCCCTGCATCTGCTTCCGTGGCGAAGGATGGGCATGGAAGTGTAGCGCAAGTGCCGCCACACTTCCATGATGGACGTTCCATCTACCTACGACTGAAAGTGTAGCTGCTGCACACAATCCAGTTTCACTCCGCCAGTGCGCACCTTTCCTGCTCTCCTGCCTGCGAGGGAGCCCAGCAAAAATCCCGCTCCCACACCAGCCGCGAAGTGCAGTGCAAGCTGCGTCTTCTGCCCCATCGCCGTCGGCCCCGCACTCTGAAACCTGCTCACTACTTCGCCTTCTCCACCTCCTCCCGGGAGACCACCCCTTCCAGCTTGCCCTAGAAATTGTCTTGTTTCAACACGCGCCACTCGACCAGTTCCTACGCTCTTGCGGCCTCCGCCCGAATTCACCCAACTGGCCCTCCAAAACGTCGACCTGCCTTCCAAGCTCGCTCCTGCTGCTGCTGCGGCTGCCGCTGTTACCGCAGCTGATGCTTTTACTACTGGTCGAGGCAACTGGAGAAAGGAAGGGGCAAAGGGGCGTAACGGGCGACAAGGCATGAGTTGCTGTCGCTGCTGCTGGTGCTGGTGGTGTTGGTGGTGATGGTGGTTGTGGTACTGCTGCTGTCGCTGTTGCTGCTGCTGCGCACCAGCCACCGGCGCCGCAAGTGAAAGCGCAACCATGGGCTCTGGCTGCTTGCGCAGTTGCCTCCTCCACCCGAGAGGAGGGTAGTCGGTGCCGCTGCTTCTACTGTCGCTAACAGCGGCCCTGCAGGGCGCATTGACATACGACGACGCGGAAGTTGGTGAGGACAATGGCGTTTGGTGGTCAAAAGTGGTGTTGCGTAGTGGACGGCGAGCAGCACGAGCCAAGACCTGGGCGGCAGCAGCAGTAGGGCCAGTAGTGGTGAAAGGCAGTGGGGGCACGCTGCTGGATGCGAACGAGCATGATTGCCAAGGCGAGAGTGGTGGATGGTGGACGTGGGGTTGGATCTGGAGGTCGGAGACGTCCAAGCCCCAAGCTCCTCCAACGGACGACGAGGATTCGCCTCGTGTGTAACCGTCGGTGGTTTGGCTCGGAGGTGGACCCCTCTGAGTGGACCAGACTCCTGCTCGGAAGTCTATCATGCGAACGAACGACACATCGGACCACCGTCTGCCGTGGTCGCCACGTGGTGCCGAAAAGCTATGCGCGCCCGCGCCACACACAAGTGCGCTACATGTGCGTCAGAAATTTGCGTGCGTGACTCACGCACATGTGGAGCCTGTGCATGTGTGGCCGTCTAGAGAAGGGAGGAGAAGAACCGAGGAGAGGTCGTTCCTTTTATTGTTTTTGGTCGCCGCGTGCAGTGCAGTTGAACCTCGGAATCCGAAACCGTGTGTGCATCTGTGGATCCTGAGGTCTTTTTCGTGACGCGTGGTGCACCACAGCGCATCCTCATGGAAGACCACTACGGTAGTGGTGGTGGTGGTAGTGGCACAACCACCACCGCCCCTGCCGCAGCCACCCTTCTTTGCCACCCGGGGAACTGACTGACTCGGCATGGCCCATACGGTATGGGCCATGCCGAGGGCAGCGTTCGACCGTGCTCAAGATTCTGGCGGCCGATATTTCAAGCTGGCGATTACTTGCATGGCTTGCCATGCCTCTGTCGCGATGCCGCTCTCGAGGTTGGGGGTCCCTAGCGTGGGAGGGTACCAACTCCAGGTGGAGGCACGCCCTCAACGCAGCGCCGGGTGGCGCAGCAGCCTGCCTGAGAATCACATCCGGGTACCAAAGGGTGGTTCGCGAGCGACTACACACGACAGCGCACCACATCCATGGTCATGTGCTGCCAGTGACCCTGCGATGGCGCAGGTGAGGGCGGGATGCCGGCAGGCAGCAGCCGAGGCTGTGCATTGGGCCGGGCGAGGCTAGGAAGATGAGGGCCAAGGGAGAGTCCAAAGTGTGCGTGCAGACTGCACGCAAACTTTGGAATCGTGGCGAGATGGTTGTCGGAACAGCAGGCCGTGTGCGCGCGTGTTGTGAGGCGTCCAGCATGAAGTTTTTTGCGACGTTTTGCGAAGCGAACGTAAGGCTGAATAGGCCGCATGCAGCACTGAAGCAAAATGCGTTGACGGGGGAAAAGGCGAAAAGAACTAAACCAAAGGTTCGCTGAACCAACTCTTTGTAGACCAGAGCCTGTCGATCACAAACCAGGGTAAGCTAGCGTCGTTTCTTTTGGTGCGGGGAGGAAAATTGGCACATCTTGCCATGGTCGTAGCACCCCCATATCACGGTAATCTCCTCGCGGTCCTAGTGTCTGCACGTCTGCTTTGATGACATTGACTGATGATGATAATGATGATGATGATGATGATGATGATGATGATGATGATGATGATGATGATGATGATGATGATGATGATGATGATGATGATGATGATGATGATGATGATGATGATGATGATGACGACGATGATGATCATGATGATGATGATGATGATCATCATCATCATCATCATCATCATCATCATCATCATCACCATCATCGATGATCGTCAATAGTGGGAAAACGAATGTCGCATCTACTCTCCCCATCGTCTTGCCACAAGCGCTGAAGCGACACATGGCACAGTCCGACAACGGCCTCGGCGACGCGCATCGAGGACAAACGTCAGGCCGCGTGGACGGCATGCTGGCGGCATTGCAGGGAGCCCGGGGCAGGAATGACAGGGTAGGTGCACGCGCCCTCTATCTCATTCCTTTTATCGATAGCCCTCAGACTTTTCCGCCCTCTACTTCCAACATCATTAATTTTCCTCCAATGCTTACTTCTGGGTCTGCCACACTCGTTTACAACATTCATAGCAATTGATAGACATACATAGCCGTTAATTTCCGAAAGATATCATTTTTGGGAAACAGTTATGGTTTTCTGAACCTACCATGTTCAAAATTGTTACATCGGCAAAACAAAAATAGCCCCTCCTTGGATAAGAGAACCGGATTCAAAACTCGACTTCCAATCAGGGATATTTGGTTTTAGAAATATTCTTGAAACAAGAATATTTTTCACAAAACCAGACTTCGGGACAAGGCCTCGTGTGTCATGGCAACGTTTCTACTGTTACGTCCTTCAAAAACAAGAGTTTGTAAACTCTGCATGAGTGCAGTTCTCTCATTACATTCATGAGCCACTACGTGACGGCCTCCGCATTCTCAAGCCAATCAGCCAAGGACAATCTAACCACTTGCCTCGATCTCCACTATTCCATTTAGAAAGTTTCCAAAGGTCCAATAACTTACCACAAGGGCCCGTAGAGCAATTGAAAACCGTTAAAAATTTTATATTATTTGGTTCACTTCTCGACACCGCTATAAATTTATCAAAAAACGCTTCAATATTCTCGAAACCTAAGACATCTCACCAGAGCTTCTCAGAGCAGCCTCTCCTAATGCGACATGGCATGATGTGCTTATCTCGAGCACCCAATACCTCGATTATGCCTCGTTCTTGTTTTGATAAAGTGCATAATAACCCTTTTACCCAATATGCGAGGGGGGTGGTGACGCCCTACCCAGCAAACAAAGTATATTGACGCCCTTCCAACTCGCTTCACCATGCTCGATTAGCGGCTTGTGCCATTGATCGAGCAGAGCGAGGTGTGGCATGTCCACCCCCTTCGCGATTCTCGCTCCCATGAGAGAATCGGGATCCAGCAATGACCTGTTTTTTTTACACGCAAACCCCCCTGGTCTGATTTAGGGTTTTCTGTGTTTTGCACGGGCAGGGCCCGCGCAAGACATAAGACCCTACATCAAAATAGGGGGTTTGGGTGTTAAAAAAACAAACAAACACGTAATCACTTGGTCGCAATTGAGCGAAAACGTCCGTGTTAGAAATCCAGCGGTAACGTTCATTCTTTGTTTTTTTCCTCGCACGCAAGCCCTTCTATTTTCATCATTCAAACCATAATAAAACCACACCCCGGATTACATTAGGGATTTAGGGTTTTGTTTTTGTGCGGGCTCCTGCTAGGCCATGCGGAACTGGGGACCAGCAGGTTCCCTTTCAACGCATAGGGAGTCACGGAACACTCATGCGAACCATACGCAAGCCCCCACCACGAACATTCGTAAACCCCTCCAATGAGGGGTTTATGAATGTTCAAAGATGTTGGTAATGTCAGCATGTCGGCACTACATCGCATGCAATGTCGACATGCTGTGATTTCTCGCTGTCCGTGAGTTAAATGTCAATATTATCAAGTCACAGGGTAGGGGAATCTTATTCTTCCGATGCTAGGTAGAGTGGTTATATTCTTCTCAACTCCGGGTAGGGCATACACACAAATGAATTTCGTGGGTAATCCCTATATGTACCCTTTGATAAGATACCCTACTAATCTTGATATCCGATTAAAATTTTTTTTTTTGGTCCTTCTGGCACAACGATTTTTTTGAATCGAATTTAATAGGTACCACCTAAATAATCACTTTCCTGACTCGGGTACACAAATTTCTTCGAAATCCAAAAAATTGCCTGAAAAGATATCGACGCGATCTCACCTCCGGTCATATCTTCAGGTCTTGACGCGGCAACCATGTTTCTGCGTCAGGTCTATCAGTCTGACGCGGCCTGCCGCGTCAGGAAAGCCGCGTCAGACTGGCGCGGCCTTGCAAACCGGTCATCGGCGTTGGTCGAGACCGGTCGTCGTCGATTTTAAGGATTGTGCTTTTTCGTTCAACGAATTCCAAGGTACCACCTAAATAATTTTTTTCTCAAAACCCATGCTCGAAAATAAAGATTCCCTATATTATGGATTTGAAAAAAAACGAATTTCAAGATAAGTACGGTATATACATGTACATATACATGCGCTCCACAGTTTCAACATTTGTCATCGAATTACACTTACTCCTAGTTACAAATGAACAAGTTGTTTTGATTCCTCAAGTCATTTTTGCTCTTGAACTCATCCCTGTGAACAATCCTCCAGACGATTTCAAACCAAACTGGCTCTCGAGAAAAGTGCTCCCTCTCCAAGAGGATTTAGATACGGGCGCAAGTCACACACGCCCAGTTCTCGTATCAATACAACCAATACTACAGCCCCTCGTAAGAAGTACCACACGCCACACAGATACAACGTGTATAAAGTAGTTTCACAGGAAATGTGTGAGATACTAAGAGAATTCAAAATGAAGTGACGTCAAAGCCGCATCCCTTGCTTTCTCCAAGCATGACATGT
Source organism: Penium margaritaceum (assembly GCA_023375785.1). Lineage (NCBI taxonomy): Eukaryota > Viridiplantae > Streptophyta > Zygnematophyceae > Desmidiales > Peniaceae > Penium > Penium margaritaceum. The sequence continues at coordinate 60,878 of SZWC01006541.1, forward strand.
GTTTTATTTATTGCAAGCCTAGTTTGGGAGGAGGCTTGATACTTCTACTGGAGAATTGACCTGAGTTTGTGTTAAATCCAGGATGTTTTCATTACCTTTTTATTGAGGATAACAAGGTTCCTCATCACTGTTAAGGGGCTTCGCCAATCTTCGAGTGGCGCTAAAAACCACCAGTCGCATGTTGTGGAAGCCGTCGATGTGAGAGGGCGTAATTACGCTTAATTCGCCGTCTCATTAATAGCCCTAGACACATGTATTGAATAATCTCCTAGAATTTCTGTCGATTAACCAGATGCGTAATTGTTATCTTATCCATGCTTGATGCGTGGTGCATGTTGCATTACATGGAGAAATAGTGAGAAAATGGCTCATAACATTGCGGAGGCTAGGAAATTACTATATTTTTGTTTTGCGAGACGGGGGGAAAGCATCTACACTTAGTGATTCTAATATGGCTGAAAAGTCTCATCCTTTGAACATCAAGTGGAGCACAAAGATCTGTAGAAGATCCAAATTATTATGGAACATTTCATAGTTTCTTCTATTGCTTTGATTCAAAATTTGAGTGTATGTAGCCGCCACCTTGGCATAGCATAATGGTACAAACAAACAATAAGATCATTAGTTTTCCATGTTCTCCTCGTGAGAAAGGACAAAACATTCCAATGTGATGGCTTGACAAGTCACCACGATAGCTTGTGATGATGATGGCCCGCAAAAATAGCGAGTACCCCTTTAAGAGATTTACTGTTGACGACTATCATTTTTACAATTCTGCTCATGGCCTCACCACCATGATCCCACTTGCCGTGACAGTCCTAACTTCTACTTAGTCCCAACGGCAAGCTGTCAAAATTCCTAATGTTTCTTTTATTCTTTACCATGGTGGTTATAAGATATAGGTCATCACATCTTCTTTCAATGGATAAAGCACAAAATAAGGGCCTGTTGTTGTGAATAATTTAAGGCTACCGCTTTGATAAATTGTAAACAAGCATAAAAACCCATTATATGTGGCAAGGTTGGAGTTTCCCACTGTTTTCTAGATAAGCTTTTGGGAGACATTTCCACGGAGTAAAATCAATGTGGGAATGAGGAAGACTCCAGTTTTGCGATGTCTATGGCTGTCAGAATTCTCCATGTGTACATGACAAGATATTATGATTTTCATCTTTCTCACACCATTCAATGTTTCCATTCACGTGCACATCAAGCATGTGTGAGAACCAAAGGCATCATAGAGAGCCTTGCATGAAGGAACTGACCGCCGGCACCACTTCTTTGGCTTATAGTGCAACAACAAACCTTAAGTTGACTGACAAGGCTTAGGTATTGACTAGATTCTCATGTTTAGTTCTATGGAAAACAAGGGGACATCATGCTCGTACAACACTGGGAAAAAAACCTTAGGTGAAACTGGCCGTATGAAACAAGAGCAAGCTCGGAGCATAACACACTTCCACAAGCGTCTAAATAACCTATCACCTTTTCATTTTAGACCTTTTTAGCAACATGAATTGATTCACACTGGATTGACTATGAGGCCTTTAATAGTTATACGTCCTCGATTAGCTTCCATCTTGAAAAGGAGTCTCCACAAGACAAATGAAAAGATATAATTAAAGGACATCCTTATCTTACATTGATAATTCAAGCAAACAGAGTAGAGCCTTCGTCATCAAAGATGCATGATTTGATCTATGCCACGTGCAGGGACACAAAAACATACCATAGAATTTACCACACTGAACTAAATTGAACTCGTAAGGATTCAATCCACCATTTTTATTTCCAGATTTCACGGTGGCTACCTCACATTACCTACACGCAATGGCACAGCTGTCTACATCAAAGAAATTCCAGTACTTCCTTTCAGACATTGTGATTGTGATTTTTTTCAATCATCCTGGAGCTCATGAAAATTAACGAGGGTCCCCTATTGATCCATACGAAACTCCCTTATGATCTTGTTGGACAATCTTCCCTCTGAACACCTTAGACTGCTTGGACATCAAACTTAAAATCCAAATTGACCAAGCACAACCATCAGTCTAAACTCGGCAGCTCACGGCGGAAACAATATTTAGCTATTTACATAGACCTACCATACTCAAGCATGCGTTGTTGTAACAGATTGGATGGAACCCTTGGCTGATTAGGCCAAGACAGTAGTGCTTGTTGGTCACCGACCATCAAGGCAACCCGTCCAATCGCCCACAGGCCAGAGATCCCCGTTCGATCCATGTGGTACAAGATGCACGCTATAATCCTCCCGTCTAGGAGTGAGCAGTCTCTAGTTTTGAAAGCAATTAAATGAAAGTTTGATTTTACTACAACTTCATTCCATGATTTGTGGGACCCTTTGTTCAAATCCCCTATTGTTTATTTGGTGATTGAATTCGGTCAAACTGCATGTCTACGTACTTTGTATGTCGCTTTGGTTGTTCAATTCAGAATCTCTGAAGTATGAAGAGCGGCATCACATCCCTTGAATTGGCCAAGGGCACCTTAAGGAAAGGTCTGTGGACATCCAAAAGTGTTTGTCTCCTGCATGTGGAAACATGCGGTAATATGTGAAATGGCCATGATTAACCGTATATCAGTCTCCCAATATTATCAAATGTGATGTATCCATATTTCGCATGCTTCCACATGCGGATGTACGCAGACCCTTCCTCAAGGTGCCCTTAGCCATCACAAGGGATGCGATGCCGCTCTTCATACTTCGGAGATTCTGAATTGAACAGCCAAAGCAACATACAAAGTGAAATATGTTTCATTGTGGAATTTTCATACACTCCATTTTCACTGTGCGCCTGGAGTGTGATTTATTCAAATGGAGTTCTTTACACCCATTCCTACACTCCTTATATAGTGTTTGGGAAGAGTGTGTTGTTTTCTTATATGGTCAATTTTCTCTCTTCTCTTGAACGACCCTAGTGCGTGGGGCTACTGTTTGTGGAAAGTACGCTCAATCATCATACTAAAGTACACAAAGAACACACTCAGTACGATCATTTATCTTGCATGCCCAAACACAACGTAAGTGTTTTTACATTTGTGGCAGAAAACGTTGCTTCTTATGAAGAACCTCAGTGTGTGGGGCTAGTGTCTGTAGCCGGTACCCTCAGTCACAAAAATACACAAAGAGCACACTCAGTGCATTACTTTATCCCACGTTCCCAATCTCACCTTGAAGCATTATCTTATATGGCTGATGCGTTATTTTCTTAGTAAGTAAATTAATTAATAAGAATTAATTATCGTTGTTTCGTACAAGAATGTGTATTCATGTTTTGTATTTAGGGCCAGCCATTGTGTGTTTGGAATATTTTTCTGATGTAAGAAGAAAATTATAAGGAGCGCGAAGTATGTACTATCTGGTATTGGTAGCCTCTTCTACATGCAATCATCCGTACGATGTATAGATGGTCAAACATTGTACTTATGGTATTGATGAATTCAACGTCCAACTGAAGTTACTAACGTTGTCATTGTCCTCTGCTATCCGTTGCACCCGATACAATTGCCTGGTCTATTGCTGAGATAATATTCACCTGTTTTCTCTATGGCCGTCTACTCACCGGCGATAGTTTATGTTATGGAATGAAATAATCCAATTGAATATTCTCTTTAGCCCTTGCAAAGTGGTCTAGAGACAGCCCCAGTGTAAGAGGGTAATCCACGTGGCATGTGTACTCAAAGAAAGTGTGAAAATGCATTTAGCAGGTACTCACTGTACAACATCCTTTTTCCAAAATGGCTGCATTGCATGGAAAGATATTGATTTTTCAGAGAGTGGACCACTGAATTTTGCAACCTAAGATAAACTTCCAGAAAGCACAAACCTGGTTGCCGCGGGATTTGACATTTGACATTGGACAATAAAACAAAGGTCCCGTTATGGCCGATAATCAGATATCAAATTTCTCGGGAATCCGTTACAAGCTTGTGCGAATATAAAAAGGTTTGAAATATGCTGTCATTCATGAAAAATAATGCAATGGAAAGAAACAATGTTCAAAATTAGTGACTCGTTGCTTTCATCAATGTGAAGACAAACCCAGTAATTGATGTGGAATATCTCATCGAAGGCCAATGGGACCTTCCATCTGTGACATTTTTGTTGATAATGAACAAGCTAAGTACAATGATTGTGAGGGTGTGAACAGTCAATGCAATACAATTCTTTCGTGGGAGAGAGACCCCTATGAATATCTATTTCTTGCGAAGGACACCAGGTGACACCTCCCCCATTCGGCAAGGGAGGGGGAGTCCAACAAGTTGGCTGGTGTGAGCAGCCAGTATGTGTTTCTATATTGGCCGAAATCATCATTACGATTGGTCCTCATCCAATACAGTTCCCACCATAAGAAAACAGAAACACTCATATGTTTTGATTTATGAACCTATAATTTGAGACATAACCTGACAAGAAAATACAGGTGAACCCTCTTGTCCTTCCTCCATCTGTTTTTGGGGGGGGGATAACTTTTCCCATTGCCATAAGGGTCTCATAACATGGTTACACTCAAAATAAAAAAATAAAACTTTAATTCCATTGTTGTGTTTACCTATTTATACGCATTAATTTATAATGTATCTTACGATGTTGATGTATACGTATACGGTATTCACTACAACCTGAAGGTAAATGGGCTTTAAAATGTAGAGACTTAAACCTGTCCATCCATGTATACATTTTTCTTGAGCAAAACAGAGAAAAAAATCTCTCTTCAAACATACTTTTATGGGTACCTAAATGTGTCTGTATATATACATATACACATAAATACATAAACCTGAACATAAAAGAATACCTATGGGGATACATTTTCATGTACAATTACGTTCATGTGCTTGTACATGAGTATGTATTTGTTCGGGTATGTGTATGCTTATGCGTAAGTATTTTCATATGTGTATGTGTATCTATACACATATAGGTATACATAAACATATATGCATAAATAAGCATATAAGTGAAACTGTACATTTACAAAAATGCATACATATAAGTAAGCATTTATGGTCAATCACCCCTTAAAAATACACTCTTCATTCGGTGTACACGTTCAATGCATACACGTGGAAGTTTCATGGTACTTTCGTGGAGGTTACACCACACTTTCGTTTCTAACATTTGTTCATACACATTACAGTGTATTTGTATGCTGAAACATGGAAAAGTTCGTGGAAGGATTGCAGGTAATTTGTAATACCTAAAAGTATCAAATTCTCACTATTTCTCAACTCATTTACATAGTTTTTAAACACACCTAGAACTGTACTCATACTTTAATAGTGGGTACGACTGTAAACTTCATTGACGCCCTTTTTGGAACTCGGGAACGTTCGGAAGCTAAGACGACCTTTATAAATATAAAGGGACCATGATTGCGTTTTCTATCCATTGCGAACTCCTCGCCCCCCCCACCCCCCCTCCCCCCAAACCAGCCGCATCGACGACCAGCGACGAACCTCGCTGGTGGTGGGCCTCGCAAGCCGTCGATGTGGAATTAAGTCAATCTTCCACATCGACGGCTCGCGAGTGTCAGGATCAGCAACCTCACTGCTGACCGTTGATAGGCCAGAGTTTTAAGCCGGCACATGCAAACCCCCCCAAACCCTCACTAGCGGGCGTGGTAGTGCACAATACCACATGCGCTAGCGAGGGTTTGGGGGGGGGTTACGAACTTCCAAGTGGCGCTGAACTCCGCCGGTGTCAAGGGCGCACTTGACGTTCGCGCTTGACCTAAGCCCGACATTGTATGAAGTTCATATGCGTACACGTGTACGTGTACGTACACACATAAAAAGACCGAGATTTTGTAACGATCCATCGTTCATCAACGGTCGTCGATTCTCGACGATCGTTGATGTCGATTCCGTTGTCTCGTGAGCCCCCCTGTTGGGGGGCTCACGAGACAACGGGAGCCGTTATGCCGGACGTTCTGCTATCTACATGTCGACTTTTACATTACATCGAGATCGTCGTTCGGGGACGATCGGCGGTTTCGGTGAGTCGATTATCCGTCGACTTCATGTACACTAGTGTATTGTTTTTTTTTTCACCATACAAAATCGATACAGTCACCACATACACTTTGCCAATACACTCGACCCTTTTGGGGGGGGGGCTCGATCGAGAGCCGACGATCCCCCCCCCCCAAAAAAACATAAAAGTGTATTGGGGTTGTGTATATGGTGCGTGTATCTGATGAATATAAAGAAAAATACACTAGTGTATTGTACACTAGTGTATTGTACACTAGTGTACAAAGTAGAGGGTCTCTACGATACACGGCCCAGTACACTAAGCCAATACACTCGAGGGTCGGGGAGGGGGCTCACGAGAAAACGGGAGCCGTTTTGTCAGAAGTTTTGCTATCGACGTGTCGACTTTTATGTTACATCGACATCGTCGATTGGCGACGATCGGCGGTGTCGGTGAGTCAATTGTCCATCGACTTCGCGTACACTAGTGTATTGTTTTTTTTTTCACCATACAAAATTGATACACTCACCAGGTACACTTTGCCAATACACTCGACCCTTTTGGGGGGGGGGGACTCGATCGAAAGCCGACGATACCGCAAAACGTAAAATTGTATTGGGGTTGTGTATATGGTGCGTGTATCTGATGAATATAAAGAAAAATACACTAGTTTATTGTATACTAGTGTACAAAGTAGAGGGTCCCTACCATACACGGCCCAATACACTGAGCCAATACACTCGAGGGTCTGGGGGGGGATCGTCCGCGACTGACCGTGGGAAACGTTTCGGAGTAAATCGAAACGTTACGCTCGATTGTTGCGAGCGACACAAATGTATGCCCTAGAAGAAAGTATTCTATTATGATATTACTAACGTATCACTGAGCAAGTCCTGGGACAAGAGTATGTATATTAAATACGACTTACTCTCCGTCCTAGAATTTTTTCCCAGGGTAATTTATTTATTTAGTATTCATGGCCTAGGAAAAAATACACAATATTTCACGTGAAAATATATCCCCATAACACACATGGTTAAGTGAACACTTATCATTTAACCGTAAGGACACCCCTTGGAAGCTTTGTATATATGTATACATACATATATGTAATACATAGATCATGCGGTGTATAAAAGAGGCACGATTACCTATACCTCAAATTAAGTACCTATTACCTAGATTCACATGGATCCAAAACATCATATAGTGCACGTGTAATGATACTTTTGTTTCCTACGTATACATGACTTCCTAAATCCCGTGAATGGGATTTTACGTCATTGTTTTGTAGCCTACCACATGAACTTCCACATTCTTTTGCTGATCAACTGTGAGTATTCTAGCTAGCTGCTATGGTTTTGGATAGTTAGATCCATAATATTATAATAGGTTTCACCACTTTCTGTAAGGGGAAAAAAACTATTGTGGATCATATTGATTTTTCAGCACATTTTAGTCCACCTCTCAACAGTAATAGACATTCACCATAACGTGCCTTGAAGTTTTTGAAACCCTTTGAACACTCATCGGACCTTTCCTAAAACTCGGCTCATGATGTAATACATCAAGTATCACGATGTCCAACTTCTCTCTCCCTATAAGTAAGCCGCCCTTGGCATCCGCCCGTTGAAATAAAAACAGTGCTCTGATACCAATACAATGGATTTGAACAACTTCCTTACCCGAAGAATCCAAAACCGTGCTACTTGAGGATCAGTGATCCTCAGTCCATCTCATCCAATAATCCGCAAGCTAGGTATCCTTGCTCAAGCCACATAGCACTGGCTGCGCTACAATTGAATTCTTAATGGTACTAGAGTTTTACGAAAGTGTGTCCCAATGTTCTTGATCCCCCAAATCATTCAAGTGTCCTACTTCCTTAAATCATGATCTTTCTCAGCAACTCCAACTTGTTCACCATGAAAAAGTATACTTAGTGTAACATCTACAATCATGGCAGAGTGGTACTAGAGAGGTAGCTGATGACTTCACTCCTATAAGAGAACCTTGCACGAGTCTTTCGTACATCCTTGCCATCTATAAAATTTCAAACCGTACAGTGCCAAAGATAAAACACATGTTTCCACACTATGCAACTCCCGTCACCATAGCATTTTGGTTGATTCTTGTAGACATCCCATCTATTTCATCATGTAGGAAGCCATTCTTCACGTTAAGTTGCCACACTTTGTAGTCCATCACTGCTGCAACTGCCATCATGATGAGGACATTGGTGTAGCAGCTTTTAGGTGTGTAGATTTCAAAGAAATATTTCCCCTCAACTTGCGTGAACCCCTTTACCATGAGGTGAGCCTTAAACCGGGATTTTTTTATCTTTATCTGTACACAGAACACCCACTTCACTCCCACGGGTCAAGATCCAGATAAAATCTTTTTGAGATCCCAACTTCCTTGCTCCATGAGACTTGGGTACTTCGCATTTCTTCAATTCTATTACATGCTTACCCTGCACTGCTTCTTATAGAGACTCATGCTCTCATGGAAGTGCTCTTATAAAGATAAGATCAGCAAGGTGTGTCGTGGTGAATTCAACTAGGATATCATCCGTTTCTTTGTAGACGGAGCAGGCTATGACTACCAAATTTTCCTCTTTGATCTCTTCCTCTTCTTCTTATTGCAATTGTTATCACAAGAGGCACGTGAGGCACCCACAATTCATAGCAGCTTTGTCTTTATGTTTATGCATTTTATGCATACCATCTTGCGTGCTCAGTATCTTGGATTTGTCATGACATGTTACAAGGGGCTCATGATCTGTGGAGATGCTTTTATCTTGGCAAGCGTCAACATTTTCCTTATTCAAATCAAGAAGGGCAAGTTTCTCACTGACTTCTTCCCCCTCCCCCAAATTCTCCACATAGGATTTATAGAAGATTTGGAGAAGTGCAATTCTTGTTGATTGATTTTCTTTTAAGGAAGAACACGTCAAGTTCCGAAACAATAATGTACCTCTACTGGTGATTATGTGACGAGGGTCCATGCCGTAGAACTTCTAGCCCTTCGTTTTGTTACTTTTGTGAAGAAAGATACCCCATATTTCTTTGTCCGCTAGCTTCCATTGACGATCCAGAGGGACATGAAGCATGGTCATGCACCTAAAGGTGCGTAGTATGGCGATGTCAGGTTTTTCACCGTGCCATGCTTGAAAGGTCATCATACCAAGCAGGGACATATGTGGTACACGATTGCGTATCTACACTACTTGTCGAAGGGTGAATGGCTACCACAAGTCATCAAGCTAGACACCGAGCACCATTGAATTTAATTTCTCTTGTATTGTGTTGTTTTCTCTCTCCACAATGTAACTTTCCTATGGGGAATATCGCGCGGATAACTATTGCACGATGCCTCCATGCTTGTGTACTCGCCTGTACCATCATAGAAATACCTGCATCTTTCTATGACTCTACCTTTCAACCATTGCAAGCCACTTGGAAAAACATGTTGGAGCTTCATCTCTTGTGTGTAAAGGATAGCTCCACACAGATATATTCACATCATAAAAAAAGAGCAGAAACTAGAAATGACCGTTGTAAATTGTGGCCGTTGGAAGAGGTCCACACATGTCCATGTGGATGAGCTTCAACTTCTGGCTAACGTCGTACTTTGTGGCTACGTGGAAGATTTGGCATGGAAAATACTCCCTATAGCCACACAGTCTTCACAAGGAACCTAACTTTCTCTTCCTTGGAGCTGCTCTCCTTAATACATAGAACATTGACTTGCTAGTTCTTTTGCATTGTCTGTATTGTTTGATTGATGAAGTGGCCGAGCCGTTTGTGCCAAAGTTAGAGGTTTGTGCTAGAAACTTGTTAGAGACTTCCTACTAGGACGAGAAAATATAGCCGTTTTGTTGGAGTTAGAGCTGCGAAGTCTAGCTCAATCATACCTTGCAGTAGAATGCGACCTTCCGCAAAGGACTTATCTTCGCGACTCTTAAGCATGAAATTTTGTCTATTGTCGACAATTCTCAAGACCCTCTTCATCAGCATCTCCAGCGAGACGAGGTTCACCGTAATCTTAGGTGTTTAAAGAACATCTCCAAATTTGATTTCGACAATGTTATCTTCCCTTTGCCAATAATAGGTACCTTTTTGTGGTTGGCCACTGTGATGAAGCCTTCGGAGTAGGATTCAAAGGCATGCCTTGGCATGTGTGATGTGTGAAGGACATCCACTGTGAAGGTACCACACGTAGATAGAGCGGATCAGCTCATCACGCTATTTTTCTAAGAGTGGGAAAAATTCCCTTCTGTAGTCAAATACTTACCTTTGCCTCCATCTTGCTTCATGGCTTCTTTGTTTTCAACTTTATTTGATTACTCATCTTTAGTTACACCATTCTTCTTCTCCTCCTTTTCTCCTAATTTTTTGAGTTGGTGACATTGATTTGGCCTTGCTTCTCGTCCCACGTCCTCCTTATGCAACACCATCTATGTGTCCAATCTTTTTTAATTGAATGCCAATAAATTGTAGGACGTGACCTTGCATTCTGACCATGTGCATTGTAGCTGTTGGTGTGTGGTAATTTTCAGTTGAGCACCTCAGATACATACACTATTCAAACTCTGAACATGAACAGTTAACCATGAAGGAGGGTACACAGAAAATTCATGGAGTCTATGGGTCAATTTCCCTATTTCCCTTTCTATACACACAGACAACAATAGCATGTGTTCTTAGAAAGTGAAGGAATGTCCTAGAAGCTGGATGTCATATTAGATTCATTAAACCTTCCCCTCTATTCATTCTCATGCGCTAGTTTATACGTTAGAGAGTAATGGGATCTACCACATGCCAAAAAACTAAACTGGCTTGTTTTGGATATTCCTCACTTACCTTTGGAATATGTATCATAACCTTGATCACTGTGAATTGGAGAAATGGTTTTATGCAGAAGCTATGTCCATCAAAGCAACTTGGTTGTCGCAGGGGCGCAGTCAAGAAAATTTGTGTCCATCCAGATAACAATCAAGTTGTTTCTAAGTGGCAGTTTGCCTACCGCAATCCAATTGTGCTGCAGTCAAATAACAAAAATACCATTGACTATAGATAAGGTGCTATTTTGCGATGAATTTTTCATGACACGTTACAATTTTCTGGACACAAGCTACAGTCCGTAATCATCTAGCGAGAAGTATAAATCCGATAAAAAATACTAGAAACATATTTCTATTGCCTTCACCATGTAGTATAGAGATTTTTCAATGATATACCTCTTCAATCCACCAACACACAAAGACTTGTACAAAAAAAGACTTGTACAAGTCATGCACGACATCTAAAATTTTCAGCTTGGAAGTTTGACCAATACCAGGGAGAAGCCCCCCCGATGTAAAAACAAATATCAGATATTGTACAGAAGGTGAGTCACCAAAAAACACAAATTTACTAGGTTGAGAGAGATTAATGCTCATTTGGAGATGAAGAATGGATCTGATACCAAATAGCCAGCCAGTTCATGTTCACTTTCTTTGGATTAGAAGAGGTGTGTGATCTGATCACTCTACAGTGACATCACACAATGTACACAAATGAATAATTTACATTTTCCATCAGCTTCAGACACACGTATGCTCCCCCAAGACATCTTGACCTCTTAATGGGATGGGAGGGGGGGGTCGCCTTTGGTACGAGAAGGGCTCAGACCAATAGTGAGGGACCCTCCACCCCTCAAAAGTGTATTTGTCTTGTGCATCAAAAACATATAGGAGATGAGCTCGTTACAATACATACATATGAGGTTGAAAGAAGTATCGTGCATGCAACAACAACACAAAAACATACGTGCTCTTATGCACGTTTGGTTACATCCACCAGATAAACTCCCATGTACACTTTCCCAAGTCACTTTCAGTATTTGAGGGAAGTGAGGAATAGATTGTGTTAATGAGATTCGTAATATATACAATCGTGTGCATCTTTTGGTGTCTACAAGCTTCACAGCCACAAATACCCCCAATTACACATTCAACATTGGGAGGAGGTGGGAGGATGTCCATTGCTATCGTTTGGAGGTGGGCTCCAACCAAATGCTAGGGACCCTACTCCTCCATAAAGTGTATTGAGCCTGTGTATCAGGGAGTATGTAGGAGGCACAATCAGAAAAGACACAAATGTACAAAGTTGAGAGAAGCAACTACACAAAATAATTCTTACGTACATTTATGTACATTCAGATGCCTACACCAGATACACCTACACATACACACCCCCGACACACCTAGTGTTAGAGGTGATAGCCAGAATTATACCACATTAAAGCAACTTCGCAAAATGTACACACGTATTCATTTCACAATGTCCACCGGATTCACACCCACGTACACCCCGTCCATACACTTTAAACATTTGGGAGGTGGGGAGAGGATCAGTCACTTTTTCTTTGCAATGGAATTTGACCGATAACGACGGACCACCCTCATCCACAATAGTGTATTTGGTATTGTGTATCGGGGAGTACATAGGAGGGGAGTTCATTCAAATGCACAAATGTCCGTACATGAGGGGATTGTCTTCAAAATGAAAAAAAAAAGTGAGCTCTCTCACCAAATACATTCCGCAAAACACATTTTTAGGACAGAGTGGAGGGCCACACAACTTTCACATCCTTTCATAAGAGAGAAACCAGAAAATAATCATTGAAAACATAGTTATGTTTAATAAAAGTCTTTTCGTGACAAGGCAATGCCGTACTGATTTTTTATTCCGATATTAATTATTTTTTCCTCGTACAAATTCATGCATATGGTTACACGGGCACATAATCCATTTGATTTTGACAGCGCAAAAATATTTCCCTTGACCCTGATGTGTCGTGTGCCGAAAAAAGACCCGGGTCATGTCCGCTTGGCTCGAGCGGATCTGACGTGTGTCACAACGTGTTCCAAGAATTTGTTTCCCCCATTCGTGCTTAGGACACGTGGCTGTTGGCTTGCACTCGAGGCTTGCAACAGTTTGCAAGCTGTGCTCGAGCTAGAAATTGGGGGTGGCAGAGTAGAAAAGGGGGAAATGTTCGAAATAAAGGTTACAAGTTGGACCCAGTTCGTCCATTTTGAGCACGAATATAATTACACATCTAAAGCTACAGGGCTGAAATTATTCTTGACCGTGAAATCAAATCTTAGTACGGTACTACGAGCGTAGAGTATGTCAAAAAATGAACTCACAGCAGACCAAGAAAAGACCAAGCCTCCTTCACACCATACTATATAAAGTTTTGTTTCCTTCTCCACTTTCTGACCCATAAATGATTTTAGAAGACAATTTATAAGCTTCTTAGTGAACATCCGTACACTTGAACATAATCAACCTTCCAATAATCAACATATGCACATATGCTTTAGTGCACACATTGTTGAGTGTATAAAATTAACATGATTTATCATGCCCCCTCCCTGACAAATAATCCTTGCCATATTAGTAACTGGGAGTGATGGCGTCATCACCTGAATAGGATCCATGACCTCCAAACTTGTAAAATCATATCTACCTCAAACGGGCTCCGAATTGAGTCTCGTAAAGTGCATTGGACCCTGTGAAATACCCTCTACAAATTTATATTGCCAGGTAATTTTTAGGCTTCGGTCACGATATACCCAGTTTTTGGAACTATGTAGCTGATATGCCAAAGTCGCGTAAGATGTAACGCAGGTATCAATGGACCGCAGGAAACAACACAGGTATCAACGCCGAGCGAGAGAGTAACTAGCCCCCTACGAGTTAAAACAAATTACCCATCCGGGAATTGACTGAAATTACTGGCTCCGTAGCCCATGCACTATTCGTTCACACGCGAATAGTGACGGAGCGGAACCCATGTGCCCAAGCGCCAGTACATGTCCAAACCACCGGTGGAGGTTCAGGAGACGCAGCTTGTTACCAATATTCTATGCACAAACCATGTTGTGTCGGGCCTAAGCTTGATGTAAAATGTTACAAATTTGTGCACCGTTGGCATGAATGCTACGTGTGGTGAAGGCATTAGACACGTGTCATTGGATATGTTACCAATGAATGGCATCGTGCCGCTAGTGACATCCGAGCACGTCCTCTTCATCCTTGCTGACAAGGCAACATGTCACCCGCCACCTCCCTGACAACGTCCACATTTGATGTGACGTAGTCGAAAAGGTGCAGAAGCCCAACTATAGCATAAACCGAGCTGAAAGTTGCAGTTCATGCTTTAAGTGCCCAGCACCTGCAACTTGACGTTGATCACGCTAAATTCAATATCCGGCCATGGCGTCCTCGCACCACTTGTCGCTGAAGGTTCGTCCGCCGCTGGAGAAATGGACGGGAGATGTCAACGATGCCTGCCACATGGACCTGTATGATGCGTGTGTTGGCTGGGTTAACATCAAGCGCATGTGGGACTCAAATGGACTCGGCCAATGTACCGCTGACCCATACAACATGTGCTGGCTCATGGGTGTGAAACCGCCGTATCGCCGTCCTGCATGGTGCTTGCCTCATTGGCAGCCATGGGTCCATCCGGACCCACTCTGGTGTGTGAGATTGTAGACCGGGAAACTTTTGACAGGATAAAGAATGTACCAAACGCGTTTCAATGATGAACAACAGCTCATTCTGAACTTTATAAGTCACGAATTCCTCTTTTTGTACTTCTCCTGCATTGGCACAGTTTTCACATGGAAACATGTCTTCTTTGGATGCGCTAAAGCTCCGAGGTCGTCCCATGTCGTCGTTCCAGTTGTGGGATGGAGGTCCGGATGCTCCTCAATTTGGTCCATGAAAAGAAATCCTTCATCCCCGCCCCCGTATGGACCAGTTTGATGCATGGGTCACGTGGAACAACATCAAGAGCCTCCGGGACTCCAAGAAATTGGGGCCCCCTCCAAGTGATCCATTCGACATGTGCCACATCATGTGTGTGAAGCTGCCACATTGCCGTCCTATCTGGTGCCCACCACACTGGCAGCCCTGGGTCCATCCGGATCCTCTATGGTGCGCCAAACTATGACCATTTAGGCCCGTGTAGGACCGGGTACATTGCATATTTTGTCATGAAATTTTATACCTCAACTGCAGGGTATTCTCGTATTTTTGTGGTCTGCTTTCACACGCATATGACAGGTCCCTCACATTTTTATGGAAGAAGTGCTGCAAAACATGAAACACAGCGGATCAATGTCTCATTGACAAACAAGTGTGGACATAGCAAATGTGACTGTTGGAATTGTGTGCATACGTACGTGTGTAGTATCCATTCAGACTTAACTGGGTAGGACTGTTATAAATAAGAATCATTTCATACTTCCTGTATCTGTTAGGCCATGTATGTTCCCATACTTTATTATTCTCATGTGCCTGGTGTATTTTCACATGGCAAGCATCAATAGCACCAATCCCAGTGTTCCACCATTCAATGAAGTTTTTAACCAAAGGTTTGTATAACATTTGCAATACAAGTTTATGCAGCCTAACCATTAATCAAAAGGACCAGGCTTGCCGTTCACTATCCACTGCTGCACTTGTGGGGGTAACGTGTGCATCCAACCAATGATGTCACACATGGGGCACAAGTGCACAGAACTGCCAGAAGCCTGTGCACGATCGGGATTAATGACGATCCCATTGTCAACTTCTTCAAGAGCATCATGGAACACTTCTTCTGGCGTTTAGTCCGATAGAGCACCCATGTCAAAAGGGTTTAGGGCACGTGCTGTAGTACAGCCTGACCAATAAATGCCTCCATTCTGTCTGTAACCTCAACAGCAAGTAACATGTGTCAGCTCCACATTGAAATAAAGTGACCATAGGTCGTGCTGTTGGGGACAGCGTGCACTCCGTTGATACTTGGTGGAAATGTTTGAGAGAAGTACAAATGCCTTTGTTTCCTGCTTTAATACTTTGTAATGCAATATGGGGCACCTCTGTGTCTCTAGAGTAAAGTACATGTCTTCCTTCGTAGACTACTGCGACAAGTTAAGGTTGACACAAGTATGCACGTTCATTTTCACAACAGCATGAACGTGGAGTTGGGAAGGTTAATGAATGAAAATCAGAGGACACTTTTCAAAGGAAACAATGGCCTAGGTTTCACAACCACCCCTAACACAAGCACACCAGATTGGTCATCACAGCCTTTGGCCGCCCACTGCCTATGCAGAGTACACCGTTCACCGAGGACTTGGATGTGCTTTCAGACTTGGCCTACAGCCAAGGAACACTCCACTGTATCCATGCACAATGACATGACATTCTTGTTTGCAAAGTGTTCATGGCTTTCAAAGGAATTGAAGACACGCACATGAACCTTCAGACATGACTAGAGAAAAATCTCACCTTAAATCCCAAGTGCATCCATGCCTCTTACTGCGTGGCTCTCCACCTCTTCCTCTGCTTCATCATCTGCGTGCTCTACTCCTACATCGTCTTCTGCCGCCTCTTCTCCTGTGTCACCGTCTGTGTCATGTTCCATTCTACCATATTGCTCCACGAGTCTGGCACCTTCAGCGTCGTGCTCTTCCTGTGTGAGCAGTCCGTTCTCTGGCTCCGCCACATACCCAGGGAGTCCTCACTGCCACTTTCAGACACATTGTCATCGAAGTCGACTGCAGTTGCCTCACCAGCCTCCTCGTTTGTGGAGTACCCCCTAGGGTCTGCTTCAGGGTCGTAGTCCGACGCATCACTATCCTCAGTTTTTGCCCCTTCTTCTCTCCATGCCCCTTCTTTTCTCTTTGCACGTGCACCTGCTCCTGTTGCTGCAGCCTCACGTTCTGCTCTTAGCGTTGCTGCTGCTCCGTGAGGCCGAGGTGCAGCAGGGTTGGGACACCTCTTCCTTGTGCGACCCTTACGGCCACACTTCGGACAGATGAAGTTTCTTTTCCGGAGCGGCGCACGCTCCATGCAGGCACTCCTGGGACGACCACGGTCCCATCGCGGACCTGGTTGGCCCCAACCAGACGGTGCAGGTTGATAGATTTCAGATGCAGAGAGTGACGGCATGGGGTTGCCGTAGGTGAGGCTGTAGTACCTCACTGTCTGCCCGCGGTTCACGTGCGCAGTCGGGTTCTCACCCAACTACATCATGAGGGCACACGCATGCTGGCATGGCTGGCCAAAATCACGCCACCGACGACACTCAAAACTTCTCATGGTGAGATCCACGTGCCGGCGGATGTTCGTTGGGCCACGAACCGTTGCCGTGGACCGGCCCCTCCATGATGACGTCATAGTCGTGTGCAAGTACAGAACTGTGAAGCAGGCATTTCACGGGAGCCGGGACCAGAGTCTCGTTGTAGTTGGCTATATGCTCGAGGTGTTGTTCCATGGTATCCTGTACAAATTAGTGTACTTGCATGAAGCAATAGAAGGGGTAGAGCTTACGGAGGGACTTCAGACGGGCGTTCAGTGACTCTGAAGCGTTACTAGTGATGTGTCCTCCCCTAGGAACAGGGCACATGTATGACGTCCACTTCTGTAGAGGTATGCCACCCTGCCTGTCTCGTCTTGGGATGAGGTAGTTTGCTACACGTTTACTGACTGCCCCCAGGTGATATGACGCTCTGTGAAACTGCTCGTGGATCAGTGCCTGTGCGTACTTCCAGGCCCAGTAGACCGCCTTCTTGCCAAACTTCTCCTAGATGTTTCGCCGTAGATGCCAGGCACAATAAGTGTGGGTAGCGCTAGGAAAGTGTCTTACCAGAGCCTTTGTCAGGCCAGCTTCTCTGTCCGAGACAATGACCACACCTGCAAAACACGCTGTGGGATAAGCTCGTACCCAATTCTCGCAAAACCACATCAACATTTCCTCGTTCTCACTAGACACTAGTGCCCAGGCCATGGGGCATGCATGGTCGTTTGCATCAAAACATTGTGCGACCAACATCACTTGCTTGTGGCCGTTCTTCATGATGGTACCATCCATTGTCATGATCCTCCTAGGGAAGTCCCAGCCAAGGCGGGTGGCCCCAGACACCATAAACGCCCACTTGAATTTGTTATGTGCATCCATCTCCGCCACTGCATCCGTTGCTGGATCAACACATTTCAGCCGCACGCCCACATAAGTGATTTGTCACACTTTGAAACATGGAAGGAAGAACACAAGTGAACAGCGATGCGAGACCGGCGGCGGGACATACCTCTTGACACAACGCTGGAAACATAGCCCATGATTTTGCCTTAGCGTCCATGAGTTGGGCCTGGACCAGTGATCTTGCACGGTAGAGTGTACAGTTGGCCACATGAATCCCCGCGGCTTCTTTGATGATGGATCTCAGTGAAGCCAGAGGCGTTGTAGGATCTCTCGCCATTTGCGAAGATATGTGCCGTGCAATCCACTTGGTGGTTTGGACGGGGCTCCAACGGCCAATAGTCGGCGTGCAGCTGTGGCCTTCTCTGACATGGGACAGTTTGACCGCCCCCAGCTTCAAAGATACAACCGTGCGTACGTTCCATACGCAACCACGTCTCACAGCCTCCACGCAGCGTACGTCGATCCTTCTAGGCTTGCTATGTACCCACTGAAGCCCAAAGCGGTTTGCTACCGCGTGGTCCTCGATTGCCGCCATACAGGCAGCCATGTTACGGAACATTTTGCCCTCCACAAGCTGATCACCTTCTTCCTTTACTTTCTTGATTGTTCCGTTGGGGGAGTTGTCTGACGTACCTGCAAAAGGATAGGAAAGATAGTTTGCCAAGCATTCACTTCATGTGTTAGCGGATTGGAAATTGTGGAAAAATACCAAGTAGGAAACAACATACAGCAACATCTGCGTAATTAAGTATGAAGACCGCACATTGTCTAGAGCAGACATGTGAGGCCACATGGCGTACAAAGAAGCAAAAAAACAGGAGACACATATTACCAGTGGAGCCACTAGGACAGAGAATGCGGTGCCTTACCCAGGACTATGTGTAAGGTGGAGCCTCGGCCCGGTCCAAGGAGTGTGGCTCAATCCAAAACAACTGTATGTTCTCTGTAGCTTCATCTTCCAACCGTCTTTCCCAGTCCTCATAGTCCCAATCTCTGTTCAGCGAGAAGAAGAGTTCTTCTTCAACACCCAATTCACGGTTGAAAACGTGGTGTGCCGGACTCCGGGGCTGAGTTGGAACCGACGTTGGAAGAACACCGTGCTCGAGAGGCCAATAGGCGCGTTGCTGAGGTGGTGGTGCAGCAGGTCGTGAAGCAAGTCGTACAGCGGGAAGTGCAGCGTGTGGTGCAGCGGGTGGTGCAGCCAGTGGTATAGCGGGACGTCCAGCGAGTGGTGCAACGGGTGGTACAGCGGGTGGTGCAGCAGGTTGTACAGCGGGTGGTGCAGTGGGTCGTTTAGCGGGTGCCACAGTGGATCGTGCAACATTTGGTGCCGCGGTTTATCCAGCGCATTGTGCCGCAGAGCGTGTAGCGGGTAGTGCAGCCGGCGGCGTCACAACCATGCCAGTTGGGCGCCACCCCGCTACCGTCGGTGGTTTTGGCCATCCAAGGCTACACCGCCTTGGGTATGAAGGACCAGACAGAGTTTTTGTGCCTGTTGTCGGCGAGGCCAAGTGACGGGGAGGTAGCGCCCGTGGCACGCAAAACTGAGATGCCACGGGTAAGACACCCTGGCCAGCGGAGATTGCCCGTCCTCGTGTAAGTGGGCCTAGCGGATGTGAGAGCGTGGCAGTTATAGGACGCAGAGCCTTGGCACATGAGAGGGGTGGGCGAGTGGACGGCCTTGTGGAATCTCTACGCATCGAGAGGGCGGAGGCAGGAGCCTCCGCCCTCCGGGCACTGCCCTGGGTTTGGGGCGCCATTGCGCCAAGAATGGGTACATTGGCATTTTCTGAACACAATATATTCCTCACGTATCCTGCGATTCGACTCACCTCGCTTGATCAGGAGAGAGAGCGTCATGTTGACACTCCACCACGAACACACCAATCCCCGGCTCATCATCATTGCGGCTCTGCACCAGAGAAGCCTAAATGAAACGAACACTGGGAGGGGAGGGGGGGGGGGAGGGACGGTCGCTACCCACCTTCCATGCTCACGCTGAAGCTGACTTCCGCCAACGCATGTCAGGGACCATTACAACGTAAATGGACGGGTTATGTACCCAATCCGCATGCATTACACTCGTGCGACAGGGGATGGAGCTGATTGGAGTGCCTCCATTTGCGAACATGCAGGTTCAGGAGCCAGGCTAGCATGTGCGCATGCAGGCTGTGTTTCATCCAAGGTAATGTTTACGTGTGTACATAACGTCAGCATAGCATACAAGAAACATCCTCGAAACCACCGGAAGAGCTATATTCTTAAAGGAAAAGCAAATACCCCTTCCATTTGTGAGTGAGCGGATCGTCGAACCAATTATTTCTGTATATATGTGTACATACTTGGAGTCGCATTCAAGGGCATGCAGCGTCTCATTGTACGGACTGCGAAAACGAACCGTGAAAATCGAGTTCACACGAAAAAATAACAGTGTGTCCAAGGTGCAACACATATGACGCAGGTACCGAAAGTCGTTGATAAGTGAAAGTACCATGGGTGGATGGTTGCTTTTCTGGAGAGCGATGGGCGGATGGTTGCTTTTCCTCCGAACGACGGGCGGATAATTGCTTTTATTCCAAACAACGGGCGGATGAGAGTCAGACTTTGCGTTTTATGGGTATCTGAGCTATTTCACCCTAATGTTTTATTGCGCTTCCAAATTTTTGTCACTTTTTGCCACCCTCATGTGCATCATGGATGACCACCAGACTCCTCACATCCAATAAATATTACGGATACAAGAAGAGACTGGTGATCCAGCTCGCCAAGCCTAGTCCTATCTACTCAATACCTACATGTCTCGTGAGTCCAAATTCAAGTCCCACCTCCTCCCGTAACGTTTGCACATCAACCTCAACAACTTCAACAATATTGATACATACATCAATATAGCAACGTCAATCCACGGCCATCTTGTAGTGGTAGATGTTGCTGCCTTATCGCCTTTCTTTGTTACATTCCTCATCGATGGATTGATTGGGGGCTGGGATGCCGTGAGAAAATCGTTGAAATTCAAGCATGAAACAAAGTTACTAGAAGCATACATTAGCAGGATGCCTCTAAGTGAGTAGCACGATCGGTGGCTGACAAGAGAGAAGGAACAAATGCTCTCTGTTACAACTTCACTGGGTGTGATCACTGTCGTATTCTCCCCTTAGCAACTTCAATCAACTCCATAGAATCAATTTTACATGATTATTGCATGTGCATGTGCTGGAAAAGAAATCAATTTCCTTGCATGTGAACGTGACTGCCGCTCATCACGCTAGTTTAGGAGTGTGTTAGAGGGGAGACTTTGATAGAGTGTACCTTTGTGCTCACTTGGCCAAATGAGGCATAAAAGGGCTTATGAAACAGATGCAACAATGTCATTTCTTACCCAAGGTCAACTAAGGCATTCGAATTCTCTTGAATCAGCCATATGCTCCGTAATTTCTATCTATGCAACCTACAACTCTCTCTCACTGTTGGTCTTGCTATGCAGCTCTTGGTGAGCTTCATCACCTTTCTGAGGACTGCCCCATTTTCCATCAATCCATCACCATGAATGTTGCATGAGTTAAGTATCTACACTCTGCCACCATGTTAGTTGGTGATCCTGAGGATGGAGGTGTATAAAAAACTTCCAGATGCCATGAATTTTTAACTTGTGTGTCTAGTGCGGGAAATACTGACCGAGGAGTTTCTTAAGCTTGATCTTACAAACATATAGTGAGGCAGCTGATTGTGGCACTCCTTCCTCTAGGCCTTGGTAGACCTTGCCTAGTATAGCCACTGGTCGAACGTGCACAATGCCAAGTGACAGTGGGTGCAGCAAATGTGGTGATGGTGCTAGTTGAGTCGGAGAAGGTTGCGGCTCTATTGTGTGGTGCACCTATAGAAAATGTGCCATATATGTCACCGGCGGGGCAGGTTGTGGATGTTGAGTCATAAACTGTTGTAACAAGGCTCCTAAAGATGGTGCAGACGGCTGCACCTGTGGCGGTACCGCAAGTTGTACAATTGAGGACAGGCTTGCTTGCGACAAATGTGCAGGCAATGCTTATGATCCTTGTTGCCATTCCCTCTGTTATTACTTATGTTATTGTAGCTATTGTTACTAAAGCTACTCTTGCTGTTAGAACCATGCTTGTTACTGATGAAATTGTGTGATTTGGCTTACGTCAGTCGTATGTGACCATTGTAACTGTTCTGTTTGCATTACTTCAGTAGTGTGAGTAAGGTTTTCCTGTTGACGGAGGAGCTCTTGAGCTCCAATCTACTATCCTAGGGCCTCCATCTCTTGCTACGCTGCATGTCGTATTGTTGTTTCTTACTATACCATTCGTTGCACCTCTACGGCATGGCATTTTGTGTGGACTGCGACATGGCTTCCTTGCTCAAATTTCTATGTAGATGGAATACCGCTTATGCGTCTCAGTGGAGTGATTTCATCCCACCGCTGGCTTAGCATCTGTAATTGGCTGGTGGAGAACGTCTCCTCCACAAACATAATCTGCTGGGGGTATGACCATTGCTAGTAGGTTCTTTGGGTGATCAAGAGTGGAGCTTGTACAATAATGGGAAAAGAACTTGGAACTTGATGATGAAAAACCTGAAATCTTGATTGTTGCATAGTACATGTATGCTAAGTGAGAATCCTAAGAACACTAGGCTAGACATCTCATGGCCGAGTGAGGAGAAATGCCTTGCAGGGCCCTAAGGACCATCGTCACAAGGGTCTAGGAGTAGTCTTCATATTGATTGGTGACCAGGCCAGTCTCCTCCCAGGCTGGCAGGCCTTGGCAGGATTACAGGGGCCTTGGAGGGATCCTTAGCAGAGTCTTGGTATTATGCTCTAGACTCAAAGGCTTGAGCGTGGCTGAGTTCTTTCAGAGTGATGATATAATTGTCAAATGAGAAGAATTGCGCCTTTTACACTCGTTGACCTGGCAAGTCGACCACCTCAAGCAGAAGTTTCCTTCAGGTGTTTCAGGTCTATTGCATTTTGTACCTTGCTTAGGAGAAGCATCCTTTCAGGGAAAAATCCAGCCAGGTCTCAGTTGTTATTGGAACCTATGCTACATCATAAGGTAGTTTTGTTCTTCGGGAAGCTTCACCAGGCCTTCACGTGAAGTTGTACTAGGAGGTTGCTTGCCCTTCAATCTTTCCTCTCCGGATAGTTGACTTTGCCATGTTGTTCCATCAAGTGCGTCGATTTGGAGTCACCTAAACGTTGCACAAAATCGGCCCATGCAGATCCAAGGATCGAGGGTCCTTGCATGAGTGAGGTGATGCAGTTTAAGTCCAATGTCCAGGGTGAATGATGTTTGTCCAATCAGCTAGAGTCTTGCCTTGCCAGCTTAGCTATGCACTACTATGCAGTAGGTAACACCCCTTCCTGTTAAAGCTAGCTAGGGGTATGCGCAAGCCCCTTGCGTATGCCAATATACTATGGTGAACTCTAAGCCCTTTAGATTACTTCAAGGCTGCCTACCAGACTTCATCTAGCCTATACAGGTAAGAAATTCCCAGTAGAAGTGGACTCTTCAATTCACCGTAAGTTCCGTAGTTTTCCGCATAGTGCTCCTATCACAATATTTTCTTCATTGTATCAGAGCTAGGAACCAGCTCATCAATTGCTCGTCTTAATAATGTCAACTTCACGTGCTTGCTTACGGCTACTATAGTTTCTATTCTTCGTGTCTCCTCCACTTTTCCCGTAAACACCATTGCGACGTGGTCAATAGATAAAAGGCAAGAGTATGTTTGTGCCAGTATTTCTCACGTAGACTATGCCACTCTTCAAGTCCATGAACAGATTGTCTTGATATCATTCAAGGATGAATTTTGTTCGCTCATTGGGTATGCTCTCCAGATTATCATATTGTATAGTTGTCCAATTACAGTCCAAGTGGTGTACAATGTTCACAGATCCATAGTCGGCCATCGATGATTTTTGCCTTGAACACCCCTAGTTCCATCTTGAACCATCTTCTTCCTTTCAAATGTGTGAGAAGCTTATCAATCTAGACGTTTCAATCTTTTTTCTCAAAACTTTTGCATGCCCTCGCATGCACCCATAACAATTTCGCTCATTGATAGTCCTCGTACCCTTTGTCTAAATTTGCGATCTTGAGAACCCTTGTCCGCAGTATTGCAAGTCGTTGAGATGGACAATCAAGAACACACAAAATTCTGATCATAAAGGAAGTTTGTTGTGTACTCTTCATCACTAATGTTTCTCGAATGTTCATTTTTCTTCGTAGCTTTTCCCCACTTTGGCCTGTTGCTATCTCTGGGACGGTTGTGGGTGAGGTGACCGGGCTTCCCACAAATCTAGCACAATTGTTCATTGCGTTTGTCCACACCGTAGATCCCCATCAGAAACAAGGTTTCTATCGGCTGTGATTTTCCCCTTCCACAATATGGATACTGGCTTTGGGGTCGCCAATATTAGATTTCTGCTTCCGAGCATTGTGGTCGGTGATGTTGATGCAATCAACTACTACAATCATTCTTAGAAGGTCATCTTGGATGCCGACTATTGGAGTTGTTTGCCAGATTTCGCGTTTGAGGCCATTGTCATGAAATAAAAGTTCATCAAGTGCACCATCAGACTTTTCACTCAGCTTTTGCAAGTAGGCAAACGTAGGGCGCGTGGGGAGCATCTTGTTCTCTGATGAATTCAACGAGTTGTGCTGCTTTGGATTTATCTACTCAAGAGGTGAACACCTACGGTCGATGATGCAAGTCTAGTTGCGTGAGCCATTGATCGAACTTTATTGGTCTCCCATTGCTATTGGATGGTCTTTTGATTACATCATCGAATTAATTTTGTGTCACGCAGAAGCCAGACCAAGAGATCAATTTTGTGTATGTTGTCTACCCAAGCAGTAGTGAAGTGCACCCCCAAACTCGTCAGCCACGTCCAAACCATCAAATATTTGAGATTTTTAAGATTGAAAGACTCTGGAGATGCTAGCCAAAATTGGGATTCAGTTTAGATCTGGGTGTTCCTTTCGGTGAATACTACTTCACTAGAGCTGCGATGAGTTTCTAGAGCACATGGTTTTTAAGGTTCTCGTGCTTAGGCAACAACAGTACAGGTCAAGGGTTTGCCGAGGCGAGTCAAAGGACTGGCTTTGCGAGTCATTGGCGTTAAGCCATTTCATGGGAAGCATTCTATTGCTGTTTGCTTCACTTGTAGAGCATTCTGGACTATGTGCTACTCATCATCTACTACCAAAGCATTTGTGATTACTACTGCTTGTTATTGGGTATGCTTGCACTGTTCATCGTCGTCGTGAGGTCTGCAATAGTCTAGTTGTCACAGCTGGGTTGAAGACCTCTGCGAGGTTGTCGCCTTCGAGTATAGTCACATGTTGCCGCACCAATGGTGTTGTGCTCTTATAGGAAATGTCGTGTCAAGCAACTCGCACATTTATGGTATACAGCTATGAGGTGCGGAGTAGACGAAAATTCATGGAATTGGGACGATTATATGTTTTTTATTTAGCAGGTAGTGTACCTCGATGACGAGTGTCGGGACGGTTGAGTCCATATGTTCAATAGCGATAACAAAAATGGGCATACTTGGTGTGTTGTTGCGAATGCAAGGGACTCACACGTCCCTTGCATTCGAGGCAAGGGACGTGTGAGTCACTGCGCTGTGAGAAGACGCTTCGAGAACCTCGCTAAGAGTGTGGGGGTTTGGAGAATATCAAGGAGTGTGTTTATGCGTTGAGATACCGACCAAGTAGGGTCCAAAAATCATTACAGGTCGCGATAGTTATGTTGACCCTTTCAGAAAGTGGTCAAACCTGTCAGATTTTTCTAGAATGCAAAATGCTGGCGTAAAAATCTGGAGGTCAACGTGCGGTGGGCCACGAATGTCATGATAGAAAGACCCACGAGCAGAGTTCAGGGACTTGTGTACGTCATTGATGTAGCATTTAAACACCCAAAAACACAGAACGGGAAACGAATACGAACCTTTTCTATTGAGGAGTTTGTGATAGTTCTCTCCCGAAATCATCATGTTAGCATGTTGAAGTTGCACGGGGTGCGATATCGACATCACGCTTTTTTTGGGATAAACTGGCCAGATAATCTTGTTGGCTCTGTCCTCATGCAAGGTGGTGGGTCGTTGAAAGCTGCATATGTTTCGAGCCTATGTGTTTCCTGACCCATCGGAAGCTCAAACCTGATTAAGTTGTTCAGATTTATGAGCCAACCTGAACGCCCGCAAAATAATCTTGACCTCCTGGCGATTCTGGCCGTTCAGTTTTTGAGAGATTTGTAACTGTTTTGTTATGGTTTCTTGGGCGGCAGTCGGATTGAGATTTCGACCATAAAGGTTCTGTTGCATTCTTTATTTTCAATGGTCATCTGCCAGAGTTAACATGCTTTGAAGAAAATTCATACATTTCTGGTTGCAGAAAAACACCACACCTCGAAAGCTCGCCGTTTGGGTGGCGCACGGGGTGAGACATTTCCGTTAGGTAAGAGCTCAACCCTGACACGCTTTGATAGCAGATCAATCCAATGGCCATCGCAAACCGACACATTGGTGTAAGGTGGCTTTTTAGAGTAGGCTCTCGCCACACCCCAATGTCTACATCGTCACTCCATGTGGTCGCGACTGGTCAGGTCAGCGCCTCGGACAGGTTTGCCCTATTTTGTTTTTCTTGCCTTTTCTTCTTGCTTTGCAATGGTGAGGACCGTTGGGGATGGGATTTTTTCTGCGGAGAGATGGGAGGATGCCAGTTCTCTTCTGAAGCTTGGGCACAGTTCATTTACGCCCCAAAATTTAGAGGTGGGCATAGTACCCATAATACCCAATCCGCGAGGGGGTAAGGAACGCCCTACCTTGTGACTTAAAAAATAAGTCTGCCCTGCCCACTCCTTCACCATGCTCGATCAGCGGCATGCGCCGCTGATCGAGTGAAGCGAGGTGGGGCATGTCGACCCCCCTCGCGATTCTCGCTCCCACGCGAGAATTGCGATCGAGCGAAAACGCCCGTTTTCGAGTTCGAGAGGAGACGCTTATTTTGTCCTTTTCCTTTTCTCACTCGCAAAGCGTAAATCTTTTCCATTCAAACCGTAGTCAAACCCTACCCCGAATTACATTCGGGGTTTAGGGTTTTATTTTTGCACGGGCTCCTGCTGGGCCTCGCGGTAGCGGGGCCCAGCAGGTTCCCTTTCAACGCATGGGGAGTCTCGGACCCCCCATGCAAACCATAGTCAACCCCCCCCCCCCCCCCCCCCCCCCCCCCCACCC
>SZWC01006542.1:20747-35975 GCA_023375785.1 Penium margaritaceum
CTCTCTCTCTCTCTCTCTCTCTCTCTCTCTCTCTCTCTCTCTCTCTCTATCTTTCTCCCTAAATAATTCTCTTTTTCTCTCTTTCTCCGAACCTATCTCCCTCTCTACCTCTCTCTCTATCACTCTCTTCCTCTTTGGTACTGGAGTAAACATAGTTCCGGCTAGACCCCCCTAGTGCAAGGCATAGTGCATGTGCGCGAGTGCGCTCGATTTGCCTGAAAAAGTACACTTATTGTACACTGAGTGTGCGATTCTGAGCATCCCACTGTTTTATAGGTTTGCAACGACTGGCTCGGCAGAAGCGAATAGGTTAGAATGGCAAATTTTAGCAATCACGTTAAGCCTACACTTGCTTTCATAGGAGTCAAAGAGAATCGACTGGCCCCTCGAAATCGTTGATGAGGCAACCGTTCCTTTGCATGAAGGCCGGTGTCATTCCCGTTCGAAGAATCAACGGTTTCATTATCAACTTCGATGACCTCGATCGCTTCGATACCGAATCGAGGTCTCGAAGATTGTATTGAGCAACGAGAGAGAAATTTTTAGGATGTTGGCACGAGGCATTTATCTCCTGCGAGCTGCTTCCCTTTGTCTACTATTGACGGCATATACATACAAGCAGTGGGCCTGTAAAAGAGCATTTTGGTCGGTAGCCAGATATTTACCACCCTTGTCTTCTCTCTTTATTTTCACTTCTTTGTTAAAATCTGCAATTATTTGGACTTCGACAACTGAGAAACTTAGAACGATGTCATCAAAATATGTTTGTGCTGACTTTTTTTCAAATAGGTGCACTCACATTTTTCTAGGTAATGATCGCGCATTTGAATCGTGCTATCACGAAACAATTAAAGATAGTGGAACACCGTCCAGCAGAAGTTGTTTGTCTTTTCAAAACGGGACCTATACTGAATATATTCTGGTGGCCTGTCGACATCTGTATGTTCCTGTTTTTTAGCATCGTTCTCCACTTTTCATCTCCTGAAGAGTCGGTTGCTCCATTTTATGTACATCGGCATGTTCATCTTGGTCGGAAATCTACTATTTCCAGTTTGTGATATGTCATAATCATATCCTATCAAATTCAGTTGTGTCTTTTAGTCGCATGCTCATACCGAATCCCTCCCACGAGTAGGAACCTCTAATGTCACCATTATCGAATTGTCAAATGACCGCTTATCCATATGTTTCTCGCATGAAGTCTTTGACTTGCTGGAATGCTTTCGACGTTTCTGCAAAGTGAGACAAAACACGTCCGCAAGTTTCAGATTCTGGATCGCACGGCGGTAACGGCTTTGCAATTCATCGGTTGCGAACACATCAGTGCCAGAAATTATTGGATTAACACTCTTTGCTTTGGTTCGTCACCGTTAATGCAGAATCGGTTAGGATTAAACACGATCTTGGCAAGCGATAGCTTTGAGAGGCGGCCATACACTCAGTGCATGATAAGTGCACTTCACCACTCATTTTGAGTGCACTAGCCACATGCACTGCCCTCGTTCACTGGGGGGTTTCCTTAGACCTTGTTGTGAGAGCTGAAGGGACAAGCGGAGCGAGATACCTTGGAGAAGGTCAATAGCAGCTTTGAAAACTCAAAGCAACCGGTCGTCGTTGTAGAGACAACCGTCAATCGCAACAGCTTTGTAATCTTCTTTGGAACAAGCGGACGAACGAGATAGCGTGATCTTGAAATCGAATCGTGACGCCAAAAGGACAATCAATATAGCTATAATACGAAAAGATGATATAGGCATTTTTAGGTCCATAACATAATTCTAATTGTAGGAAGCAGTAAAACCTGTAAATATGGTGAAAGAAAATTCAGCTTAAGAAATTCAATTTTTTATTCTGCATATGGAACATGTAGTTATTCTCAATTCACTCGAAATAGTTGTGAAAATAAATAAGTATACGTTATGTTCTAAGAAAAATGAAAGTAAAATTCCACCAAAAAAGTTATTAGAAAACGGAAACTATAAGACAATAGCCAGTAGAATTGATTCGTCCACATAGGACAAAAATCAAGGTATGATGGGACATATGAGACAAATTAACGCACTAAGTGCATTCTTGGTGTACTCTTAGGTGGTGACGGATCGCACTCGCCACATACATTAGCCCCACGCACTGAGGCCCTTCCTCATAAGAGATTAATCTGGCCACAAAGGACAAAAAGATAGATGTGATGGAACATATAAGACAAAAAAGCACACTAAGTACGCTCTTGGTATAGTTTTGTGTGGTGACTAAGCGCACTCGTCACATACACCAGCCCCACGCACTGAGGTCCTTCCTAAGAAGAGAATTTGGGGGCTACATAAGACAAATTCCAGGTGTGGTAGGACACATGAGAGAAATGCACGCACTTATTGTGTTCCTAGTGTAGTTTTGTATGGTGACTTAGCGCACTCGCCACATACACTAGCCCCACGCACTGGGGTCATTCCTAAGGAGGGATTTTTTTGGTAATGTAGGATAAATTACAATCCTCCCACACACCATGGAAGGAGTGAAGGGAATGGTGTAAAGTTATCACTTTGAAAAGAGTACAGTCAAGGAACACACTAATAAACCAGTGTATGAAATGACCATGATTAACCATACCTTGAGAAGAGGAAGGGAGGGAAAGAGGGAGGGAGGGTGGGAGGGGGGAGGGGGGAGGGAGGGAGGGGGGGAGGGGGGGGAGGGGGGAGAAGGGGACAAGGGTAGGAGGAGAGGAGGGAGGGGGGGAGGGGGAGGGGGGACCGCGGGACCCGGGGGAGGGAGGAGGGGGGAAGAGGGGGAGGTGGGGTGGGGAGGAAAGGGGCCGGTTGACGATGGGAGAGGGGAAGGGAGGGAGGGGGGCAAGGGGGTGAAAGAGGGGAGGAGGAAGTGAGGAAGGGAGGGAGGGAAGGGGGGGAGGGAAGGGGAGGAGTTTCATTACCAATTTTGTAGTATTACATTATCTAGGGAACCTAAATTTTCAAAGTAATGCCACACTTGCTAATTTTTTGGTTCGTGCAACCTCACCCAATCATGTTCGACTTTACTTATGTTTGTGTATATATTTGTTTTCTATGGGAAACTGAAACTTTTGTGCACTAACTACGAGGTTGCATTTGGATGACATGCTAGATCACACCATACAACGCCTTGTTGGATGACTCAACCATGAAATCCAACTTCAAGTTGGATAAAGGAAGGGTTTACGTTTGTTTCTCTAGCATCTATAGCCTTCTTTCAGCCATAGCCGGTCCTTCATAAGGGCTTGTCCATTATTAAGCCATCTTTGTGCAAATAGGATGATGCATGAAAAATAGAAGATTTTGGATTACAACTCCAATTGCATGTGCATGTGCCAAGTGGGATGTGCCTTTGCCTTGGTGTGATCCATTTTCTTACACTCAATCTGAGCCTACTCATTCACGAGCATGCAATAGTTTGTGAGAGAGAGAAAAATGGTTTGTCTAATTTTCTTAGATAGATTTAGGAATGAGCCCACTATATTGACTGGTTCTTCTATCCCATTACTGTTATCTTGAAACCGTTATGGCCAGTTTGCATGCCAAAAATTGGCATACAGACTAACTCAAAGAGTACCCTACAATTGACTTGGTCTGGAAAAAAAATTCTTACACACGTGCTTGGACTTGTTGCACATGTAGGTTTCCCCATTATAGCCAGTTTGCATAAATTATTTTTAAAATGATTTTTTTAAGGAATCAATCATGGTTCATGCTCGAACAAAGCTCGCAAAGGGGAGAGGTTGTCCCCTAGTCGTTTGACTTGGTCATTTGAATCTGGGCGAAGGGTGTGAGCATGCATGTTTGACCCACTCTTGAAAACAAATGAATTTCAAGAGGCCTGGTAACTTTTTTTTTGCAGAAATTTGACTTTACTTTCTCAAGATAGAAAACAAAGTCCTTTGCAAATGATTATCCAAATTTACGCGGCAGCACGGTATTACATCTTAATTAAAAAAAGGGCACTTTTGCGTGACGCCATAGATGACTCAGAACGATGGCCCATCTACCGTTCACTCGTAGTATTTTTACCGGATATCCAGTCACTTTCAACTTCCAACAGAACTTTCTTAGCACGTGAAAAAAATGTTGGGAGACTAAACTCCCCCTTTGTTGAAAGGGAACCTCCCAGGCATCGCTACCGAGGGGCCTGCGAGGTGCCTGAACCTCAATAAAAATCCACGACCTTTGAATGTCACGAGGGGGGTTTTTGCAAAAGTTATTCTCTTTGAGGATTTCGAGGTATTCTTCAGTTATGAGGTGAAACTACCATAGGTGAACGCCCGAGATGTGAAGAAAAGAAATTTAACTGGTAGACAGTGCATGTTACGTACGAGACGTACACGAGTCCCAAATCTTTCCGCGTGGGTATTTCTGTCATTACACGCATAGCCCACCGCGCCACAAAACCTCGGTTTTGCTCCGAAGGTCGAGGACAATTCAGCCAACTGCCCTCTCCCTCCGGGGCATTCCCAAACCTTCTGACACCTTTGACCACCTTCCCGAAACTACGACAGAAGTATCACGACCTTTCGGTCGACTTCTCGACAGACCGAGACGAATCTGGATTTATAAAGATGCTTCGCGCATCTTCGACCGTCGATCCTCAAAGGCCCCCGACTTCTCGGCAGAGCTTCTTGAATCTGACCACTCACGACGCGCCTCCGCACGCGTCGCTCGACGTCCGACCCAATGACCCGGAATGTATCTCATTTGTAACTCGACGCTTGTATATATGTGTTCTGTCGTTCCGACACTTGTCATCGAAGTACACTTACCGCTAATCACAAATTGCTCAAGTGTCCAAAATCCTCAAAGTGTCTTTGCCTTGCAACTTCAACCTGTTCAAAATCCACGTTCCGTTCGGCGTAACACTTGGTATCAGAGTGCTTCGGCACTGGAGAGGCACCCGACTACTTTTCCCATTCGGAGGACTACCTCGCACAAGCCGTCGGCGCATCTCGCACGTCAAGACTTTGCAGACTTCGCGACTACGACGTAAGGCGAGCGACCGCACCCGACGACCAGCAGCGGGTCTTCGGCCACGACTTCGGCGATGGAGGAGCATAACGTGCCCATGCACGCGAACCCTGAAGCAGGCGCGGACGCTGGCGTGGCAGGCTACGTGGCAGCCGGCTTGACTCCGACGGCATCAACGGCCACCCCGGCCGTGCATCCAACGGTGATAAACCAGCCGCCCATACCGGCAGCCTCGACGTCAACGTCCGGGACAACAGGTGGCACTGGACGACAGGCGCGAATCAACAAGGAACAGACGAAACGTATCTCCACGCTCGAGGGGGTCAACATTCATCTGCTCCAACAACTCAACGTCGCGCTGGAGGCTCTTCGCAATGCAAGTGCACGAGAAGCGGTGCTCGTCGAGAGAAATTCCCAACTCTCGAGCGAACCCAAAAGTCGTCAGGCTCCAACTGAACCGTTTCATCCTGCAAACTCCAAAGGACCTACGGTTCGGATATGGCTGACAAGTTTGGAGGTGTACTTCACCGCTATTGGGGTCAACGACGATCGCAAGAAAATTGACCTCGCTGTCGTGCTTCTACGTGGCATGGTGCTAAGTTGGTGGTATGATCTAAAGGCCATCCAACGGCAGACGGAGACCGGCGAGGCCTCATCGACGGCCATCTGCGCCCGTCTCATATCGCCCACCATAGGCGTTCTACCCTTGGAGCAGATCAACCTACAATGGCAAGACGTGCTGACGTGACCAACCGACTGGAGCGAGTTTTTGGGTACGGTGCTCGCACAATTTGGACGACTGAACGAGAAGTCCGACGCTCGATACAAGCTCCAACGTCTATGTCAGCAGTCCAGTATGGCAGACTACACACAAAGATTTTGCGAGAACATCACCGGAACAGACATCGCCCCCGATGAACTCTGTTTTCACTACAACAGCCTCAAGAGAGACATTTGGCGAGCAATCGCCATCTTCGGCATCCAAAACAACTTATAGCGGATGATCGCAGCAGCAGAAAGGATCGACAGCATCGAATACAACGCTCGGATCCAGGAATCCTACGGCTGGTGACCTCCCAACCACAATTACCGTGGGAACGGAAAGAACCAGTCGGTGGACTCCTCGACTCCGATGGAAGTGGATGCCGTCGACCAAAAGGATACGCGAACCTGCTACAACTACGGAAAACTCGGTCATATCGCTTGGAGCTGTCGAAGCAAGCAGCAGGCGAAAAAGGGGGGGAAATTGTAGAAAAATAAGTCGGGAAACGACAAGGGGCAGGAGTGAAAGGCGCGACTCTTGTCTGTAAGGAGCGACCTGCGCCGAATGATCGCCCATTTGAATGGTCTACATCACTGCAGAGGGTTTCGAAGATCACGAAGTTCGATGAGGGATACGAGGACGACCAACCGGCGATACTGCAAAAAGTTCAGCCTCGAGGATGTAAAAGTCGCAGAACGGTACCGGCACTATTGGATGGAGGAGCTTCACACAGCTTGGTGAGCAACGACATGGTCCGCAAGTTGGGTTTGCAGACTGAACCAGGGGTGTTTGAAGGAAAAACCGTCGACTGGAGATTGCAGATTCGGAGACTCCGAGAACCACTACGACCACAAGTGGGAGATCTGCGGGATGTAACGGTTTGGAGGACATGCCCGATGAGTGACCACAAAATCATTCTTGGACGTGACTTCCTATACCAGCACAATCCGCAGGTTGACTGGAACAGTGGCGACGTCTACGTGGAAGTTCACGGCGCCAAACGACACCTTCCGCGTGTGGGGCGGGAGACGACGGCAGAAGTAGCAGAGGAACCCGTGGTAGCCAAAAAGCGACAACCGGTACAACCGATACTGCACAACGTGACCAAGCATTGCATACGACGAGGAGATCATGCATGGCTCGTGCATCTTGAGCCAATGGAGGAAGTGGAAGTGGCAGCACCTGACTGATCAGCCTCATCAGCCTCATCGGCGTCGACCAAGTTTGCGATGGTACCCGAAGAGTTTGTACCACTCATCCAAGAGTTTGCGAACGTCTTCCCTGACAAACTTACAAAACCTTAACCCCTCAACGCGACATCGACCATCGCATCGAACCGAAGCCGGGCAACAGACCTACAGTTTGAGGGGCCTATCGGATGAGCAACCACGAGCTGACCGAGCTGAAAAAGTAGCTCGACGAGATGCTCGGTCAGGGGTTCATCCACCCATCCATGTCACCCTACGCCGCACTAGTCCTATTTGTGAAAATTAAAAATGGCAAAATGCGGATGTGCGTGGACTACCGGGCGTTGAACGACACTACCATCAAGAACCGCTACCCTCTCCCACGAGCCGACGAGAATTTTGACCAACGTCGAGGGGCTCGAATTTTCAACAAAATCGACTTGACAGCTGTTATCACTAGATAAACGTGGCGGACGCCAACATCGAGAAGACGACGTTCTGAACTCGGTACGGGCATTTCAAGTTCACGATCATGCTGTTTGGACTCACGAATGCTCCTGTGACCTTTATGGCGGCAATGAACAACATTTTCCGCTAGCACCTTGACGATTTTTTCGTGGTGTATCTGGACGACATTCTGGTGTACAGCCGCACTCGGGAGGAGCACGATGGACATCTCCGAAAAGTCCTCGAAGTTTTACAAAGAGAGAAGTTTTTTGGAAAACTCTCAAAATGCGACTTCGGTCACCGTTGGTTCCAGTTTTTGGGCCACGTCATCAACGGCGGAAGGATTATCATGGATCCGAAAAAAGTGGCAGCAGTCGCTGATTGGCCGACACCAACCAACGTTTGAGACATTCAAGTTTTCCTTGGCTTCTGCATCTACTACCGGCACTTTTAATGAGATCACGCCCAAGTGTCAGCGCCTCTCTCCGATCTCACTCAAAAAGAAAACGAGTGGAAATGTGGAGACAACGAACAAGAGGCGTTCACTGCTTTGCGGAACGCTCTGACCTCGGCGCCAGTCCTACGATTTGCCGATCCAACGATTGACTACATCATGGCTACAGATGTGTCTGATCAAGCCATCGGTGGGGTTCTCCTACAGGACCATGGAAATGACAAGCAACCGGTCGCATATATGTCAAGAAATCTACTGGGACCGGAACTCAACTACGCCGTGCACAAGAAAGAAATGCTGGAGTTCGTGCATGCATTTAAGACTTGGCAGTGCTATCTTGAATGCCGCCAATGCGTCGTGCGTACCGACCATCACACGCTGAAGTATTTGAAGACGCAACCGAACCTGAGTCGATGTCAAACCCGATGGATGGAGTTCCTCGAATCCGGGTTCGACTACAATGTCGAGTACCGGCCAGGAAAAACCAATCCGGCAGATGCACTCAGCCGCCGACAAGACTTGATGACCAAAGGAGCAACACTACAGCTGCAACGAGTTCCGTATCTCGAGTGGTTGTTCGCACGAGGCTACGAGCAACATGGCGGATACGACAAGACAAAATTCTGGTTCGACGCACCCTATTGGCGGTGACGCTTCATGCGCCAGGTGATCGTTCCTCCGAACGATGAACTCCGCCGCATGGTGCTCGAGGAGTGCCACGACACAGGTCTAGGTGGGCACTTCAGAGAATACAAGACATTGAAGAAGCTGGCGAAACACTACTGGTGGGACAAGATGCAATCCGACATGGTCAACTTCTGCAATTCCTACGACACGTGTCAACGACAAAAATCCTGTCGCACACGGCCACCCGGACTCCTGCAGCCACTCCTCATTCCAACAAAACTATGGGTTGACATCTCGATGGACTTCATCACAGGATTACCGATCACACCCAAGGGATATGACGCAATCCTCGTGGTCGTCGACAGGTTTTCCAAAATGTCCCACTTCATCCCGACGACGACCACCGTCACCGCCGAAGGAACAGTACGACTGTTTCTAAACAACATCATACGGCTACACGGTGTCATGAGAACCATTACGAGTGACAGGGACGGTTGATTCACGAGCCATTTTTGGTGCGAACTGATGACTCGCTACGGCAGCAAAATCCAGCTCTCCACGGTGTTTCATGCGCAAACCGGCGGCCAAACCGAGCGCACCAATCAGATGCTCAAACGACTTCTCCAAACTCTGTGCGAACCCCATGGGACGGATTGAGAACAAAAAATAACGACCGCCGAAATCGCGTACAACTCGACGATCTCCACCGCAACTGGTAAAACTCCGTTCGAAGTGGTGTACGGAAAACGTCCCACCACACCGGTAGAACTACACAGCCAGAGCAACATTCCCGCATTTGACGTCCAACGTCACG
Source organism: Penium margaritaceum (assembly GCA_023375785.1). Taxonomy (NCBI): domain Eukaryota; kingdom Viridiplantae; phylum Streptophyta; class Zygnematophyceae; order Desmidiales; family Peniaceae; genus Penium; species Penium margaritaceum. Next base: position 30,025 of record SZWC01006542.1, read on the forward strand.
ACTTCACCACTATCTGGGAGGAAACACGGCAAACGCTCGCAATGATGCATGCGGTGATGAAGCGAGCAGCCGACAAGCATCGTAGCGACGCTGTCTTTGCCGCTGGCTATCGCGTCTTCCTCAGCTCTACGAACATCAAACTCCAAGGAGCTGGCAATTCAAAGCTCAAACCCCGATGGCTGGGACCGTTTGAGATCGAGCGCATGCAAACCCCGGTGGTTGTGCGACTCAAACTCACCGACAGTATGCAAGTTCATCCGGTCTTCCACATCAGCAGACTCAAGCACAACCAACACCCCGAAGAGAACTTCCATCTAGAAAACCTAGGCAGCAGGTTGGGGCAGCGGCGTTGTTGATGCAGTGTCGGGCTTCCATGCTCGTTGCTTAAGTCTGCTGCCCCCTCAGTCTGCTGCTCTAGAGTCGAAGTCTGGAAGCTTTGGGTTTGTTACTCAGAAACGCGCGCGCCAGTGTTAGCGCCAGAAAGCAGCTGAAAACTCAAAGTGAATGATTAGGAATAAAGAATGAGCAACAATGGGAGACCCCTCCAAGTAGTAGCTCCTCCCCACTAGTGTAGAATTTGTTACTCAGCTAACCAGCCAATCAGAAAATAGTCCTAGACCTATTTTCTGGCAGGCAGGGTTTTCTCAGTGAGCCGTGCCAGACGCCCGACAGCCCAAAACCCGGGCGTCGTCCGTTTTGCCTGAAAACTGGACCATACCATAATACTAACGCTGCGAACGCAGTCGTGCGGTCAGAATCAACTAGAAAAATAGCAGCAAGGAGTTATGGCTGCCCGAACCCAGGCAGTGCCTACGACAGTTAGCGATGCCAAACAGGGCCATGCAGTAGGGGACATGGACCCTAGGCACCGCATGATGCTGTAGACGCAATGCCATAGCCAGACACAATGCTAGGTGCATGCAGACAGCATCTACAGTGGCAGTGACCGCAGGCGGCCTGACAGCCGAGGAGGCCTGTCGATGGAGCTGAGCGCATCGCCAGAGGGAGGAGGCTCCAGCGAAGGGTGAGTAGGCCTTAGCGTGCGTCAACTCCACCGAGCGACACTCCAGGGGCGTCAAGTCTCGCCGTCAGTCATCTGCACACCGATGTACACAAGCTGGGAGGACACAACAGAGTACAATGAGAGATGTACGAAAACCAACACTCCCCCATGACTCACAGGCGTAGTGCACATGTACGGGTAGAGACACAGTCAATGACCAAACTCCCCCAGGCCAAGCAGAAATGCAAGCATGGACAGAGAGAGTCACTCACAAACGCATGCCAACTCACAGCCTTCTTGAACGAGTCGCACTTCAGTGCCTTGGTCAAGAAGTCAGCCAACTGCCGTGCTGTCTCAACCCACACGATGCTGATGTTGTCGTCATGCAATAATGAACGCACATAGTGATACTCAACGTTGATGTGCTTTGTGCGTGTGTGATGCACACCGTCATTATTGACAATGGCCATGGCACTCTCATTGTCACAATGCAACATGATGGATGCGACAGACTGACGCAACTCGGACAATGGAGGGCGCAACCACACACTCTCATATGCGCTTGAGCCAAGAGCAACATACTCAACCTCAGCAGTGCTACGTGCAATGCACCCCTGCTTGCCACAACGCCAGGACACAGCTGTGCCACCAATCAGAAAGATCCAGCCTGTGCGAATCGTATCGTCCGGACTGCCGGCCTAGTCACTATCGGTGTAGCCCACTGCGACAATAGATGACTGACGGTGGAACATGAGACCTCGCCGAGGAGTCGAGACGACATAACGCAGTACTCGGATCGAGGTCTCGTAGTGGAGGTGACGCGGCTCTTGAGAAAACTGGGCCAGTAGGTTGACGGTGAACGCAATTTTTGGGCGCGTCGTCGTCGCTAGGAACATCAGTGACCCGATGACTCGTAGGTACGTGGTCACGTCAACTGTCTCCCCCACAACGGCTGTGTCAGGACTCTTGAGCTTCACCTGACCATCGGGTGACATGGGTGAGGATGCGCTCAGCACGAGTGGCAGGTCCTCCGCAAAGCGGGTGGACAGCGTCTGCACATAGGCGGCCTGGTGATGTGCAGGACGCACTGGGAACGATCATGCTCGAGCTCCATGCCTAAGAAGACTCTGGCAGACCCGAGATCCTTCATCTGGTAGGCTGCGTGCAGCAAGTCCTTGACACGCTGGATGGCAGCCGTGTCTGGCGACGCAATGAGGAGATCGTTGACGTAAACCAGAATAGTAGCAAAAGTCTGGCCTCGCAGACTGACAAACTGTGCGGGGTCAGCGGTGCTGCGCTGGAGCCCGCTACGAAAGAAAGTGCTGTTGATTTCTTGGTTCCAGCACCGAGGCGAATGCTTCAGGCCATACAGGGCCTTACGCAGTCGCGAGACTCTCCCAGTGCCATCGTCAAAACCTGGGGGCTGCACCATGTAGAGCCCATCACCCTCCAGTGAACCATGGAGAAAGGCGTTGCTCACATCCATCTGATGCAGCTCCCACCCATGTTGGGCGACCAGGCTGAAGAGCGCCCGGCTAGTGGAGAACCGGCCAACTGGGGCAAATATCTGGTCGTATTTGACCCCAAAAATCTGGGTAAACCCCTTCGTTGTAAGGCGGGCCTTGTACTTGTCCAAGGACCCGTCGGGCTTCCACTTGTGCCGAAAGACCCACTTGGCACCGATGGCCTTCCGACCTGGAGGAAGGTCGACGAGGTCGTACACATGGTGCTGTCGGATAGCGGCAAGCTCATCAGTGCAGGCAGCGTCCCTGTGTGCGGCCTCAGGAGAGGCTCGTGCCTCGTGTAGGATGGCTGGGTCCTCCAGGCGTGCTGTGGAGCCGACTAAGAGAGCATGTGCATCTTGAGCCCCAGGTGGGATGCGCGCGAGTGAAGCCACGACAGCGTGCCGATGCTCGTGATGAAGGATGACGTAACCCAGTGTGGAGCCTGGGTGAAGGTCTGCAATGATGGCCGAGGTGGTCAAGCCGAGGGCCTTGGTGCCAGGGTCCCCACTCACGACCGTGGGAGTGGAGGAGATAGTGGGGCCACGTGGGGTCGAGGCGCCACCGAGCGCGATGCAACGGTCTGCGTGCTCACCGACGGTCTGGGTCGGAGGTTCCCGCCTAGGCCACATTTGTAGCTTGGCAGGGCAGGCGATGGCACTCAGTTTGACGGACCAATGGAGGCAGACGGGGTTGCTGGTCCGGAGGGGCCGGCGGATGCGACACGTGCTGCTGGCCAGGAGGGGCCAGCGGGTGCGACTGGAGCTGTTGGCCCGGAGGGGCCAGCGGACGCAACTCGGGCTGCCGGTCCGGAGGGACCGGTGGACGCGACTGGGGCTGCCGGCCCGGAGGGTTCGGCAGACGCGACTGGGGCTGCCGGCCCGGAGGGACCAGCAGACGCGATTGGGACTGCCGGCCCAGAGGGACCTGCGGATGCGACAGGGGCTGCTGGCCCGGAGGGACCAGCTGACGCGACTGGGACTGCCAGCTCAGAGGGACCAGTGGACACGACTGGGGCTGTCGGCTTGGAGGGACCAGCAGACGCGACTGGGGTTGTTGGCTCGGAGGGACCAGCAGAGGCGACTTGGGCTTCTGGCTTAGAGGGACCAGTGGACACGATTGGGGCTGCTGGCCCGGAGGGACCAGCATACGCGACTGAAGCTGCCGGCTTGGAGGGACCAGCGGACACGACTGGGGCTGGCGGCTCAGAGGGACTAAGGGATGTGTTATCCGGAAGCGGCAGGATGGAGGACGGACTCACCACTACCCCACGCGACGGGATAGACACGAACGAGTCAGAGCGAATGAGGTCATGAGGAAACAGATCCTCGAAGAAGAGGGCATCCCGGGACTCGACCATGTAGTGTTGGGAGGGATCCCAGAAGCGCCAGGCCTTGGACTGACGAGAGACATCGAGGAAGGTGCAGGGACGTCCGCCGGGGCCGAGCTTGCCGCACTGCTACGGGGCGGGTAGCCACAGAATGGCCATGCAGTCCCATATGTGAGCCAGGCGGAGGTCAGCTCGCTGACCGCACCAATGCTGGTACGTCGTGGACTGGTGGGGAAGGGAATCCGGTTCCAGACCCAGGCCATGTAGGCCATGGCTTTAAAATAGAAGCCATCGGAGAGACCAGACTCGACCCGCATGGTGCGGACGGCGTCGGCCATGGTATGGTTCCACCGTTTGGAGACACCGTTCTGGGCGGACGTGTAGGGCACGGATGTCTCATGGTGGATCTCGCAGGAGGCGAGAAAGGTCGTGGCCTCACCCATGTACTCACCACCGCGATCGGAGTGAAAGTGGCAAAGAGAGCAGCCATACTCGCGCTCCGCGAGGACAAGCCAGTCCTGGATGGCTCTGGCGACATTGCTCTTCTGCCGAAGGCAGAAAACCCGTGGTAGCGAGGATAGTCGTCAGTGAGGGTGAGGACATAGCGGCCGTGCTCGCCGACGGACTCGGTGGGAAGAGGACCCATGACGTCAGAATGGACAAGGTCGAGAGGGGCGGACGCACGGGAGGAAGACAAAGGGTACGTGGACCGGTGTATTTTCCCCTGAGCGTAATCAATGTACTCAGTGGGACACAAGAGGGGGAAAGTCTCTGGGTGAAGGCCCTTGGCCGGCAGGGTGCGGAGCATGCTGTCCATGGCGGCAGAGTGGACGTGGCAGAGGCGGCGGTGCAACAGGCGAGTGTGCTGAAAAGACAACATACTGGTGACAAACACATGGCCTGTGGCGACCGACGGGGAGACGAAAGGAGAGGAGGAGAGGCGAGGTACATGTTAGAAATTAAGATCCCAGAAAATGTACTGTCGCCTTGTCTCAACAAATTGCACAGCTCAGCTTGTCCTGAACCACAGTGAAGTGGCACCACACTTCACGGTTCTCAGGTAAAATCGCCTCTTACAGACATGCACTCAGAAATTACACACTGAGAGTCAAGAGGGAACCGAGCTGAATCCAGAGCTTCAAATCTCACTCAAAATGGTCAACTACTGAGTACAAACGAAGCTAAGAAAGAATGACTGAAGTCCTACTCTAAGTACTAACATTCTGTCCTACTCCCTGCCCCTGATCCCTGCTTCCGGTCAACTAGAAAATAATCTAAGTAGTCAGCTCTGCTGGCTGTTACTGCTGCCTCCCGGGTCCGCGATGAGTCTGTCTCCGGTCGCGCGTCAATGTGCGATCGCGCGATCCTCGTGCCTCCTCGCTCATCCCCTGTCCTCCGCCCTCTGCAGCCGACCGGACCGAGATCGAGGGGATCGATCGGTCCGATCGAGCTGCCACGTCAGTGGTCCTTGCTCCTCGACCTCGCTCTTCGCTTCGACGCTCTGCTCCGGTCGGACCTGCGAGCCACCTTTGCCTGGAGTGCAAAAACCCTTGGACTAATTACAACTTGTCCCCAATTAACCAACATCGAGCTGCGGCCAGGCTAGGACAGGTGGGACACCCGGTTGGGTCTGCCCATAGTCTCTCACTGGTACCCGCTCCACTTAGGCAGCAGAATAGAAGTAAAGTAGGCAGAAGGTCAGGAGAGCAATAGGCCTCAGCTCTCCTGGCATTCTTGCCACTTTTCCATTTTNCATAAGAGGAGGGGTAGGAGGAGATGGCCCTCAGCCTCGCATCCGCTCACTGATCCTCACTCAGCCGTCAGGGCTGGTGTCTCAGATCCTGTCACAGACAACACTCAACTTGATAGCACTCATGCCCTCACCATACCGTCAGGGTAGGTGTCTCAGGCTACTCTTCTCACAAAGCACAACAAATAAGAGAAAGAACAACAACAAGAAAGAAAAGGAAGCATCGAACTCTCTCCCCCCTTTATTTGTTGCTGTTGTGACGGAGAAGGGTGGCCGAAAAATAAGAAAGAGCTAGCTGACAGGAGAGAGATGAAGACCCATCTGCTGACAAAGGAGGGTGTGCTGCTTTGTGTCAAGGGACTTTGT